>JAGDQP010015969.1:0-41514 GCA_022664845.1 Lepisma saccharinum | reverse complement strand
CCTGTATAACTTCCTGTCGAATGTTAAATAGCAAACAAAAGCACAAGTAGATTATAATGTAAATATAGTTAACTTTCCGTCTGTTTTCAAAATTTTTCGAATAAAATTTAATGTTACTATATTACAACATTATTACTTCAATGTTACAATCGCAAAAGGTTCCATATTGCAAACTATTACCGAAATTCTAACATTAATTATAATGTAAAGGCATATTTTTACGTATAAGGACGATAGAAAGGTTTTAACTACACAGAAAGTAAATAAATATAAAAGTGAGGGATTCCCTCACAAGTTACCGATCGCGTTACAAAAACGAAGTTACCGATGAAGGGTTAACAAACTCATCATCAATATAATCTTTGCGTATGAACCCATCACACCAAAACATAACACGGAAAACTTACATGCCACTTTATTTCATGGAAACGCAGAACATAAAATGTGAACGTTAATGGAATAACTATTTTATCGCATGTGGAAAATAAATATTTGGTTCCCACTAACCAAGTCAGAACACATGGAGCACGAGACTTAGGCCTACAGATATGAAATCTGATTTTTGGTTGAGTTATATACATATTGATTGAAAGTTAGAAGAAAACAACAACACCGAGGCAATTCAGTATTTTATCACTATGATAATTGTTTTATACATTTAGCCGTACTTTTGCGAGTTTATCGTGTCATTGACTCCAATTGCTACTTGAAAATAGAGAAACATACATAAAAAGAGTTACATGATCAACCTTTTGATACTTTAAAGAAAAATCTTTTCGAATCGCCCTTTCCATCCTTACAGTCCGCAGAAACGTTTGTGAATTGTGAATGAGAAAAGAACGATCCCCATCTCGAGTGGCAACCATGCAAATTATAGCAACAGCCTAAAATGGATTGCAAGAAGCATAACATAGTTTACTGCAGTCAAATGTTATTCAAAGCCGAAAGAAAACTCTATATATACCAGATCAAACTTCTAAGTTTCTTAGGTTTAAGCCCAAAATGTCATTACTATCTGATGTACACACCCCTCATTTTTCTCTCAAGTAATCAGTCCATAATCATTTTAGTCAATACGTAATATATATCCAAAGTTGATGAGAAAGGGAGTATACGAATATGCTCGTAAATATAATCCACAACTCCTTCGATCAAAGGAAGTATTAGCGCACCGCTAACTGATATTAAGAAGTAATAACAGTTCAACAAGAGCTTGGAATTAACGATCTTGAATGTATTGAAGACCAAATACAAAATAGGTTTAAAATTTAGGTAACATTCATGAACTGCAATTGTAACGAATTTTGCTATTCGATTACCATATTTTAAATAGTAAATCGCCTTTGTTTCGTTTTCTAATGCCAGTTGATTTTATATATTGTTGAAATCCTTGAAATAGCCTAACGGTAAATGCGCTGCTTCAACAGTGAACTCCTTTCGGATCTCACTTGGTGAAGAAATGCCGTTAATATCGTTTGGTGTTATTGATTGTGGAATACGTGTTATTCTCTGAGTAACTTGACATGTGGATTAAACACATCGTATTTCCGTTTGTATTTGATTACACATGTTTTGTCATTCTGGCGATATATAGAACTATTTGGAGCCCTTCCTTATGGGTGTAAGTTAAGTTGATTTATTTTAGTGATCTATTTTCTTCATTTCATTGCTCCATCTTGCTATTCACCTTTATAAGGGATTTAGATACATCGGATGAGTTAGAATCTATCCTCATTTAACTTTACGAGAAGTAGCCACGGCAATATATTGGATATATTGTTGTAATTATGTTTATTTTTAGATACTAGCTGAATATTATTAAGTGATACTTTTATACTATTTTGCTGTGGTGTAATTAACATGTATTTGAAATACCTATTTAATTTAACCGACAATGATAATTGCCAAACTATAGAGTAAGTAAAGAAATTGGTTTTAACACATTAACCTTCAGTTACTGTATGCGTGAACTAGCATTATTGGACAAGGGAACGAACCTTGTAGTTTTACGTATCAAACTATACCAAAATATTTGGACGAACTGGTCTAGTGGGGTCATATCACATATACAGTAATAGTTTGTTTATTCAGTCGATTGTAGTTACGGAAAAAACAGTAAAATATTGTCTTACGAAATTATGTAACTATAAAATTGATGTAAACAAGATATTATATTCATACTGCAATTGGAAGCACCGTTAAGACCTATTTGTACAGCTTTCTTCACTTACTCTTGTTAGCTTTGCTTCTTAAGGAGATACTATTGCGTTGCGGAAAACATACAGTCTACTGTATATTTTTATGCAAGATACATAATTGTTTTTATCATTATTTTTGTGTAATTTGTTCTGCATTTTTGAAACTAGATTTCAGGATCGGAACATATTAAAGTACGAAGCTATAAATGAAGCAGATATTTTAATTCGCAGAGAGTAAAAATAAGGAATTTAGTTCTGATACGAAAGTGTTTGTTGTCTTTGATGTAACGTTAATTGAGAACCACTGTCTTTATATTGACCTTGACCGTCATTTCGAGTGTTACATTACTTGACTAGTATTGTTACTTCTGCTGTACTGTTTGGCATATGAGTACCGTCGAAGCGATGAGTCATTGTAAAATGTATTATATTAACTAAAGCTGGTTTGAAAAACAATCTGTTTTAGTTTTAATACTGTGTTCGGTTCAACGAGTAAAAATCGAAAAAGGTCGTGTTAAGTGCCACTGTGTAGTTGCAAATCTACAAGATTTTTATAACATAACCAGTTTTAATCTTTGTAATGAATGTGGTGCAATACTTTTGGAAGAACATTTTGTACGTCGACGATTAGAAAGTAACAATGGATCCCATTTATATATTTTTTGCTTTATATATAACTAAAACATCACTAGTCAAGTTTCTCGTGATGAGTAATTTACATTTTAAGCGCAGACGAATAATAATTTATATTTTAGTTATTTATTACGATTTTGGATATTTTGCAAATGTTAACATTAGTTCGTGTTTATCGTGCGCTTGGATCAATGAGCATTGCATCTATCATACTATTTGTAAGATTTCGTGCTTATTACGAAATGAACATACTGCGATTTCCGAAATTTTATTTGACGACGTTCTGCTTACAATGAATATGTTGCATCCCATCTTGTTGGAACTGACTTTTTCCTGGCTATTTACATTTTATGGACTTGCCAAAATCAGAGAGTTAACATGTAATTCAGTCCCCCTACTGAACGTAGGGGATGTCTAGATCATGTTTAATATGGAATTTATCGGAATTCCGCTCGATATAATATCAGAATGTGCCTAAAATTGGTGAGTACAAGTTATCTTGCTCTATTTTTGGAACTTTTGATTGGTATGAAGATGTGGCGGTTTTGTTTTTGCCTCTCGGAACTATTGGCTTTAGTTCGTGCAGTGGATACCATTGATTATTGGTGGAGACACTTATTTTGAACTTACCAGGACATTATGCCATTGTTCATTGGGATTTTGCCTTTCATCCAAAGTGATATATGGATCATTTTCTAAGGTCTTGTATTCTGGATTATATTGCAAGTTAACAGCTTTGGTTATGTGAATAACTAGTCAGTACAATAACGTTTTTTTTATATTCTTTTTGTGGTCGTTTGAACATTTTTGAAATTTCAAATAAATTGGAGCATATTTATGCTATACATAGCATTCCCCTTGTGATTTGACTATTGGTTCACGATAAATATGATTATAAACGTTTTCTAAAATCCCTTTTGCGTATCATATCTGGATATAAGACATTTTTGAAATGTTCATCCTATTTTCTTTTCACTTATACATTCCCTTAAACAAATGCATACGGTAACTGTGCCTATTCTTGCTCAATGTTATAACTGAAGTTTCATTTATTTTCATACTATTTTGATAATTTGTATTTATTATTTTGTATAGAGTAAACTTGTGCAATTTTGCTCGTTTTATTATGCTTTAGTTGTACTTTCTATAATATTTTATATTCAGGTATTATCCAAAAAGTAGGGAGTATGGTGTAATTAATTTTGTATTCGATTACCTGTGCGATTACACGTGTGCTACGTTTATAACTGTCATTTGCTTTTCGATCTATTTGTTAGCCTTAAAATCTCCTTATGGGCAAATACGCTGCTTCGCCACTGAGCTTCTTTCGGAACTCACTTGGTGAAGAAACTCGATTTGGCCTTTTTTTTCTGCAATATGAAGTAATTATCTGAGTAATATGACATGTAGATTGAATTGAACGGTTCGTATTTTCGTTTGCAGTATTTATAATTTTGGTTAAATGCCTATTATATTTGGAGTGTTTTGGGCTTAAGTTAAGGGAATTTATTTCAGTTATCAAAGTTCATTTCATTCTACTATATTGCTGTTCACTTCTATAAAGGTTCTAGATACGTTGGATTATTGAGAATATATCCACATTTAAATGCACGAGCAGTAACGACTACGTATTTGATATGTTACTGTAAGTGTTAGTATATTTGTATATCAGTTCAATAATATATAATTTTATTTTTGTTGTTGCATTGTTGGGCTGGAAAACACATGTGTTTAAAATACATATTTTAATTCAACCAAAAGCGACAATTTTCAAACAATAGAGTAAGTAAGTAAATTGGTTTAACGCAGTCACCTCCAGTTTCTGTATGCGCGAAATGGCATTAAAGTCAAGTGCTCGGACCTTGTAATTAGCATATGCAAATATATCTAAGTATTAAGACGAACTGGGCTAGAGGAGTCAGATCACAACTACATTAATAAGTTCCTTATGCAGTCGAATATGGGTACGGAAATACACTAAAATATCGACTTGCAAACTAATGTAACTATAAATTTGCTGGTAACTAGATATTTTTTTCGTTCTGCAATTGGTAGCACCATTATTACTTATTGGTATAGGTATAGTCTTATTAAACAACGTGAACACAAATATGTTGGCTCAATATAGAATGATTTAACACTTGAAGATATAAGAGAACAAAACGCTCAAAAATATATGTTAATACGATGTACTTAAGGGTTTAAGCTTTTTAGGAAACTCTATATAGCAAATGCTGAAAACAATTAATTTGTATACTAGACTTACTACGTCATATGTTTTTATGTTACTGATTTCGCCACCAAACAGCAAGACATCACTAATTTTTATTTTCACTAATACCCATTACAATTGACACGTATGTACATGCCGAAAATTAATAACTTTACGATAAAAAATTGTAATGTATGTATAAGATGCCAAACAACGAGAAAGCTACGTGGAAAGCTAGCATCGATTGCGTAGATACAAGCAGTGTTGTGTAACCTGAACATTTTTCTTAGACGAAGCTGGAAGGTTTACAGCTATTCCTATAGACGTTTTTATAAAGCATTTGCCTAACAGATGCTTTAACGGGGTACATAGTCGGGAAAATAAAAGTTAATGTTTACAACGAACATGTTATAGACTTTCTATATGAGAACTTTGCTTTAAATTACATTCAGCTGAGACAAATTTAACTAGATATGACAGCATATTACACCAGCAACAATTGGAAAGCATTTTCAAAAAAACTAGTTTTTTATTTAACGAGCATTTGACAGTCATGTAGGGCCATTTGAGTCATCGAATTAAATGTTCAGAATCTTAAAAAAAACTGTTTGTAACACTTTGTCAAAATTAACGGAAACGTGCTACAATCGCCTCATTGTATAATATTATTAAACATTGGAATTCTATTGTAACAAACACCTTATTTTCCATTAAATTGTAATGCATGGGACTGAGTAAATTTCGAAATGCTTGTAGATTTTCCATACCAATGAATTACAAACGCTGACCCTTCTTAGATTGATGGATACGACACACAAAGTACCCTATCATTACTTAAATCCCGATTCGCTACAATACGTCAACGTTTGGGAGGAATTGTTAAAATATTGGAACTTGCGGTAGGTCACCTAGTTATTTACAGCACTGAGCACAGGAAACAATAAGGCATATTCAATTCAGGTTAATATTATTGAACAGTTCAACAAACGCAATTCCGGAAATCGCTACATCGAAGAAAACTTAATCATTCAATGAGAAGAGAACAGCCAGCATTAGTGAATGTATATCTTAAAATTTCGTTAAAATAATTGTCAAATTAAGGAAACGGAAACAATTGATATTGTTAATTCTTGAAAATCGGATAATTCGTTTCGATTCGTACGCAAATCATACTTATGTTGGAAACTCAGAAATTCACTTTTATAATTTCACACTTTGGGGATTATAGGTAATAGTATAATGTGTAATATGTTTTACTTGGATACATATGACACCCAGAATTCTTCATAAGTACGTATAAATGCAATATATTTAAGGTTATGATTAAATGTATATTTGAAGACCGGGAACACTAGGGAGCAACTAAATCTTATTTTTTTACTATGAAAATAAAATATCTACAACACTGATTTCATTGGACAAAACAAATAAATGAAGAAAAAGTAAAAAAAAAATTCTCAAATTGAGAACTAATTTGACTATTTCGTTTATAGTTTAAAATAATCTTGAAGTTTCAATTGTAGAATGTGTCTAAAATCCAAACTCAATAGCTATAAGCTGTTCGTCATCACAGTATTGAATACCTTGGGAACCTATCGAACACCCGCTAGATTCCGATTAATTTGAATTTTGGGAAATGTAAAAAAAAAATTAAATACCGTCGGTATTCAATATAATTTAATTTATATTGATTGAATACCATACTCAACGGAATATTTTTTTAGAACTTGAGTTTACATCTTATTTGGTTTGAGGTAGAATAATATTTAGCCAGTTTCGAAATTTTGGTTGAAACTCTATGTACGTTCAAAAAACGCAGCTCCTATGGACTCAGTCTGGGAAATGAAATTTTAAAGTACTATTATCATTGAAACGGTGTATTGTATACACAATGCATAGACCGAGCCTCCGTAGGTCAGTGGTACAACGTTGCCGTAGTGTTCACGAAATCTTGCGTTCGATCCCAGTGGCTGACCATCCTGACATATATTTTTCCAGAGTTATTCCACAGTCGCACCGCGCAAATACCTGGAAGGCACCTTAAGCATAGGTCCTGGCGGAAATTTTCATGAAACCTACCCCTCCCGTATCCCGGCCTGTGCTTAAGATGCCTACATGCCATAAATTAGTTTAATTTACTGAATGCATAGGATAATCAAATCTCATGGTCTCTAATTGCAACAATAGTATTTACATATTGGGTACAATTTTAATTCTAACACATATTAATAATCACTCTTGGAGTCAAGTTAAGATAAGTACAAATAACGTTGTGTTCAGTAGAAGATAAGCTAAGCTTTTCTTGGCGTTGGTCTGATGTCAGTTTCACTTATATGTTGTGGAAACATTTCTTTACTGTTTTATTTTACATTTAAAAACATTCCTTCCTCACCAGGCAATTAAAAATTCACATACTAACAACTGTAGTATTACTGTAGTAAAATCACACAAGTCAGTCACAAAAGAAAAAAATACACATTGCGAAACATGAAAAGCAAAATATATACAACAATAAATTAGACTTATTATAATGTCAATAACTCAATAACAATTCTTCTGCATTTTATGGCGAAAGAACATAGCTTATACCTCATATTTTCATATAGCATCACAAATATAATACCAAACCAATTTGCAATTCCGAAACCACATCATTAAAACGAGCTACACCTATCTCTATATTAGCTCTACAGCTTAAAGGTTCTTCCTTTTGTCTGAATACTTCTACCTTAACCTCTTCCTTACTTCTTTATTTTAAATCTCTGTCATGGTTTCCTTTATCCCGTAGACCAGTTCTTCAATAGCCTCTTGTTTATTGGCCACTTTACATTTTGTATCTTAAACTAAAAATATTTTCTTCCTTCTTCTTTTATCTTAGCTTCACCAAACACCACCACTCTTCTTCTAAAGCAGGTTGTTTTACTACTTCTTCAATCCAACCAAGCTTCTTCCCATATTACTCAAGCCTGAATCTCACTTTATCTCTAAACACCACTTAACTGTTTTCTAATGCTACCAAAGTTATATTAGTGGTAAAAATACTGAAACGTTCTTTTATACTATCCCTAAACATCTCATTCACTTTTTAAGTCTACCTATCTCTTCTTTTATCTTCGTGATCACGCCCCTTATAAGTTGATTTTGGAACTGTCCTAACAGTGCATGCATAAACTGTTAAATCAACATGTCACATTCCTGGTGATTGCATTGCCCTCAGACCATATAGGCGGCCGAAACTTACTGAATCTTAATCTACGATCCAGTACATTTAAAACAGTGATTCCCAAATCAAAATAAGTGAAGGAGCTCTTAAGTTACGTCTTTTTAGTGTAATCACAGAATTTTCCAGATGATGAAAAAGTGTGTGTGTCATTCAGCCTATCTCTTTTCGGCCACAAATAGATTGTACCAGGACGTTTGGGGGTCAGTTGCGCACCTCAACACGCTGGGTCAAATTGAAGTATGTTTTTATATAACTTACTGTTTACGACTGTGCCTACCATGTACCAAAACCTTCATTTTGTATGAAGACTGTGGAGTTTAAAAAAACATATGCAGCCTTACAACATAAGTGATATCAGTAAAAACCTTTCGAAGTCAAGAGAAGAGGGACGTAAAAATGCTACTAAGAAAATAGGTTCTATCGATTTTAAGACTGATTTTCTTTGTGTTACTATGGTGAAAGAGAGGGTAATAAAACTCTTAATTTCATTACAAAGGAGATACTTTCGCCATACTGACAAAAATAACTTCCTTTCTTAGTGAAATTCAATGATAATATTGTAACAAAATATCTGGATTCGGCAAAACATAGAGCCATAGTATTTTCGATATTGTTAGACGGAAAACACTATAGCTGGAAATTTTGTTTTTAATTATACTGATAAAGTTTAAATTATTAGAAGCACTCAGTATTTACGAACAAAAGGATTTTGGGATTTTAAAAAAAAACTAATCCAGATTTGATTACTGATAATGATTTTTACTTATTTTGTAGAAGTTTTTTTTTAGAATATGAAACTGTATTTGCGGGATATGATATAAATAGAAATGTTAATCTGATCCTGGTTATAAATATCTGAAGTAGAGTAAATCATTATAGGAACAATACATAAACCAACCTCGAATTTTCAAAGTAACTAAAATATACAAAAACATAATATATATTGATGGTTGAAGTGAGAAAACGTATTCATCGTTTGGTTGTTTTAGATGGTGAAAAGATAGCAGAAGTTGGTTATAATTATAATAAAAACAAACATTATGAATATGATTAGTTTTAAACTAGTGAATTTTATACCAAATGCTCCTAACTGTATTGGATAATTAAATAAATGTATACATATATTACCTCATGGATTCTGAAATAATGAGAAATGTAGAAAGCGATTAATAAAAGGCACTTTGCCAATCAATAACTTCCAAACAAACAGGGGACAACAAATCGAAAATAAACCACATAAGACTCACAAAATCATCATATGTGCACCTTCCACTCCATTCCCATTATAAAATTATTGTTTAACATCCCAAACACCGCGAGAAACTGAAGCTCCACCACTACCAAAATAATCCGAAGCTCCGACAACAATAGGAAATAGTTTGTGTACTCACTACTCAAGCATCAATGGTTGAACATTACCTTTCTAAATCACCTATGGTTATATTTAAACATGTTTCCTGTACTAGCCGCCAGAGCCAATTACTTGCTTGACGTCTGAATTGTCAGTAGATCTCTGTAATGGAAATGCAGGAGCAGCTACATTGCCAAAAAATGGGAGATGGAAATAAACATACTTAGTTGAATTTTGTGTTGTTCAATCTAGAGATGTCTGTTGAATTTTGTGTTGTTCAATCTAGAGATGTCTGAAGGAACAATTTCGAATTGATATCTCAGTAACACATTAAATTGACATGCCATAACTAAAGTGAAGTAATTATAAGTTCCATACCACCATAGAAAACTTAAATAAAATATTTATCCAAGTTTGTAACCATTTAACTAAAATTATCAATTTCGTTCATGGTATAAACATTTTATAATATAAAAAACCACAATTAATTCAAGAAGACAACAATATGTCTGACTATATTCCGCACATGTATTGGAATACTTAAATAAATATTACACAAATATATTGTATTAGTATTAACCGTGAGCTAATATTTATAATAATCATAGACACAATTGCAAATTGAAATAATTAATCCGAATCATCCTTCGTAATTATTAGTGAATATTTAAACAGAAAACTGTAAGTTTCGTATTCATATTTAATCTCTACCTGACAAGAACACGTACAACACAGCCGAGACCGAGCCGTCAATCATCACAAAACTTCGAAAGAAATACAGTTGCTTCAAACTGAACAAGCGATAAGGCATACAACTGCGGCTGTGTTACTCAACTTAACAATGTCACAATTAGTTCCCAAGTTTTTTGTTAACGAAGTACTATCCAAGATACATTTAGCAAACAACGTGTTTTAATTCAAAGGGAAATAAACAATTACTAGAGAGATTTTGCTACTTTTTAAAATTATCCTAACTCTTTTATATAATTCGTATTAATATACAAAATTAATGATCTGATGCGTGTTGTTCATTTTCTTAAGAACAATTAAAATATATATATATTGAGAAATAACATGTTATGTTATAATCGACATGCAATAAAGTAAAACTCAGTATTTAGATTACACGGTGTAGGTACCCATATTTCCCAAGTTATTAAGAGCGAGCTGAGTTGGCTAAGAGGCACGTAAAATCTTAAACAGAAGAAGGTAAACCCCTTTGCTTTATATTTCTACCCAGATCGATGTTTTAATAATGTAAGATGGAGATGAATGTTATTTTTCATGTCCGAATTAAAAGGATTTTACTGTAAGCCTTAGCCCCACATATATCATCAAACATAATAACAGCTGATGAACCACTTTTTATATTCTGTCTGCAACCAGATAAAATAAGACCAATTTATTCAAATCTTTTGGCACATAAAATTGTATAAAAAATACACGGAAAATGTTACACTTCGAATACACATTTTACTAAGAAAGCAAACTTAGGTGCTTATAGTCGTATCAATTTTGCATTAAAGTTATGGTCTTGGACTAATAAAATGTTTGTGATTAACAGTTTATCATAAACAAATATAAAGATACAAATTACAAATGCTAAAATAACTAAACAAAATCAGAATAATAATTATATATTTATATATATCTATATCTATATCTATCTATCTATCTATCTATCTATCTATCTATCTATCTATCTATATATATATATATATATATATATATATATATATATAACGATACACACTTACGAATAGTATATTACGCTGTCATTTGTCGCCGTAAAATCATAATGGAACATATTTAATTGCAAGTTGTTTGAAAAATAACAGATACTCAAGATCACTGATGATCAATGCAAAAATCACAACAAAAAACATAGTTTATTGCAATATAATTGACTAAGGACAGGAGGTGAAAAGCGCTGTATAGACTTTACTAAATATTTTAATATAGGAATCAAAACACAACAAAGCGAGGTTAAATAATGAAATCTATCTTTTACACAAAACTGAAGAAATGATAATCCATAATTCTAACACAAATGCTGTAATTACTGTCACCAATTCCACATTATTAATTTAGGTAGACTAGATACATCGTAATATGAAACATAGAAACAAACATTATCAACGAACGTTATAATGTAGCCAACTGAAATCCCAGCAGACTATAGTTGATGCACACAATAGCTTTCTCATAAGGCAACACAATGACACAAGACGCTATTATTGCGGGGAAGCAGTAATACATAAAACACATACAATATTCAATAAACTGTAACGATTTCAAATCTATTACACCTACCGACGTAATGTTGGATTGCGTTTCTCATTCCATGCAAGAACTTGGTTGAGAAAAAAGCGATTAACAGATTGCAAACTAATAAAACCTACCGGTTTGGTTTAAAGCCAGCCTATTTTTGCGATGGCATCACTATAAGCTACGTATATTTAGGCTGCAATAATTAAAAATAAATGGTCCCCAAAGAGAGGGGCTCAAGTGTAACTCACTGCGTCCCAGACTGTAATTATCTATTGACACCTGCTTCCAATCATAGATCATTTCGAAAGATATTGCAAGTTGACAATTATAGGCATTTATCACAAACAGATTCTGATTATGTATCAGGATAAAGGATATTAATTTGCTCTGTGAAAGAATTTTGATTGCACAAAATTATTCTATATATCACTGCTTACTTCTATGTTTCAATTGGACTCCGCAGTGGAGTTGGAGATTCTCCTAAACTTTTGCCATTGTTTTGGAAGTTAAAAATCCAGATTTTAATATGTGATTTGAGACCTATTTAAATTTTAACAGTTTTTTTATTAAAAGCATAATTAGTTCCTTTATCACACAGTTTGGTCCCTGTTCTACTGGGAATACACGTAATGACGACGGAACATTTCTATTTTTCTTTAATGATAAATAAGGCATCAGGTTCTTATAGTACTACATATATATTGCTTAAATTGGCAAATACATATTGTCACTGGAACAACGAGATAACTGCAGATAAACCTAGTCTGATTGAGTACTTTTTTTTGTAAAAATGTCCATAACTTTTTCCTTCCTTGCAGTAACATGCGAATAGTTCTGGAGTGAACTCGCACATGCAATATAATATCGCTATTATCTCTTGCTTTAATGATTGAAAACGGGTTGGAGACAGGTTCGATAAGTTTTAAGCAGTTCCTGATTGACCAACATAAGAAAATGAATAATTAGTAAGAAAACTCGAGGATGCAGCTTGTTCTTATATTCAGTGAAATATTTTATTCGTTTTCATAATTCTGTGTTACATATTGTAAATGACAATGTATATCTGACGTACAACAACTAATGATTCCCGAGTAAATTACATGAGCACTTGGAACAGGTAATTTTTTTTCAAAAAATGTGTAATCACATGTATTATATACAATTGTTTTCTATGTTCGGATATACGTTCGAATTAGTTTGTGTCTCGAAGGTAGTACGATAAAACAGGAATATTTTTTATGATCAATTGCATAAATATATGGTATAAAATATATTTAAAAATAGTAAGATTCCATAATTACCTCCATTAAATACATTGCGATATCCAAGTAAAAACTTCTGTCCCATGTAACTTCCATTTTGTACGTTGTCTTTACACAAGTGAAAGGAAAAATAAGTGTTTAGTACGCTGTGCTATAATATTAGCCACATACAATATCTTATAATATTGAAAGATGGCATAAGTTACTCTAGATATTACTCATTTATGTTTATAATTTAAATATAATCGCCATGTTCTATTTATAATATTTTAATTTTCAACAGGAAAATTGAAGACAATCTACTCAACATTTTGAGATCAATATTTTGGTAATTTCAAAAAATTCTTTGTTTTAATACGACTTATTCCAGTATTTCAGTTTCCAGTAATCATGTAAGAAACCAACTGTAACTTCATACATTTAGTTGTATTCTACAAAGCAAATAGTGCAATAGTGCATATGTGGAGTACAAAATATATACGTATTGACTGCATTTTTAAGTCACTGGATAAATGGATTTTATAGGATGTGGATATAACATTTATAATATTCTACTTATCATTTCTTGTGGCACAAAAATGATATATAATATTATATATATTATTTTCACATAATACTAATTGAATAATGCTATATCTCTAAAGAAACGATTGTTCTTTTTAGAATATATGCAATACGTTTATTCGAAATAAAAATGCATATGCTATTGTTTGAATCCCAGCTCTGAATTAGAAAATATTTAGGAGGTGTCTGTTTAGAATTTATGCCTTCCCGGACAATTACACAAATTTAAAACGTTATTTAAGAGTTGTCAACTGCAGCTTTCAAATCAAGCGTTCAATTTAAGATTGACTGAACACATGTATACGAATGTTATGATTGTATATGGTTCCTTCCAAAAAGTGAGTCAATAGCCCCTTCAACATATTTCATGGCATAGTAATAAGGAAATAGATGAAATATATGACGTATATTTTAGAAATAGAGGATTTTCTTTAGTAACCCATGTGACCACTTTCTTATGGAACTTTCGATTATAATAAATTATATTTCTATTCAGAAAATATCACGCATGGTTTTCACTTAAGTACATTTTAATTCCACGAAATTTGTTGAAGGGACTATTGAGTCATTTTTTTAAAGAAATATGAAACTACGATATTACAAGAAATGTGTGAAAAACCATATTAAATTTAACTGTTATTTTGCAAGGTGCATTAGCCAACTCCCTCTCTCTCTCTTTCTTAATCATACAATTCCTAACTAGAAACGCACAAGCAATACTATCATGGTCCTAACTGAGATTTCTTGTGGAAACGGATGCATTAGCACCTCCATTGATGAGTTCATATGTGTGGTATAATCGGTATCGCTCCGGTATTTAGTTCGAGCTCTACCGGGCTCGATATCTGGCAGAATTAAATTTCGTTGCTAAAATCACAATATAAAAAATATAGAAGCAATTGCTATGGTCACAAAATTAATTCCCTAGTCAACGAAAACATGTCTCTAAAAAAATACATCTATCTAAAACTTCAGAGAGTATGGAACATTCTTATGTGGCTGTTACGCCATCCTCTTACGTTGAGTTCAAAACTGTTATAAACTACAAGAAAATTTCAATTTTCAGTATGGAGTTAGAATAAAATTTAGGGTATAATTATATCATTGATATCTGCAAATGCTTCTGATTAACATCCATAAATCAATGGGAACCACTCGCGACCTGAAAGTTGTACAGCCGAAGGCGTTAGAATAACGACTCGAGTGGCACGGGTTGAAGTGCCAGCAGGAGGGAGAGTGTCTTTTAAACCGAGAGTGATAGATAATCGTGACGAGTTGAAATAAACAGTTATTAGACTAGCCCTTATGACATATGTTTTTATATTTTATTCATTAAAGTGTCATATAAAACGTAGCATACAACACCCTAGGTTGCATCCCTGATTGAATGCATCAATCAATCCTTCTACAATTATATATGCCCGTGTATAATCATTTGAAAAGGGCGAAACAGGATCAAGCAAAATTAACCAAGGTTTGCTCAAACAATTCACTATTTAAATATCAATATCATATTGACACAACTAGTTAAGCGGGAATAGATTTGGGAGGATAATATGCTAACCAAGTCACCATACAATTTAAATGAAGACGCCATTTTTTCCAGGCTGAAAATTACTTCGTTATTTTTGAAAATACTCGTGATAATACGTGATTGCCTAAAACGAACCCGAATTGAAGTAACAAAATTTTAATCCGTGAAATGGTGCAAACAAATGACCTCTTGGCTAAAATTCAATTTTCTTATACTTTCTTGTGTGTCACTGAATCTATCTATTATTGATCTTCATATCTGGAAATTAGATAAAATGCTATATTTTCATTTAGATTTATATATTTGATCGATATTATATTTAAAATTGGAATATGACACGTGCACTTTCTGTATCGAAAATTTCTTACTATTAAATATGCACACATATTCATAGGGAAAAAAGGAGTAAATAAAATACATAAATGCAATCGTATGGGTACATCTATAGACCAAAATAGCAACAAAGTGGATCCCTTTCACGAGAAAATTAGCTATCTCATTACCTCCTCCCTCACTATGACAGCGCATTTTTGAGAAAAGATGTCGCTATCCGTCTATGTTTGTGAAAATTTTGAATATATGTCTTTGCGCCCTAACTCGTAAGCACTATTTTATAATAGTTCTTAAAGACTAATTCCTGACATCAAAACAAGAAAGGAAAGTTCATCTAATCATGGATCCATTTCCGATTCGTTTTTAGAAACAAACTTTAGAATTTAGGGTCGACGATCGGCTCTAATCAATGGTATATACAATGATTATTTTACCATAAATCCGAAATTATGCATTGCAATAAAGTTTAGTTGTCCGAAATTGACTTGTAACATATTGCTGGATAACAGGAGTCAGAAAACTGATAAAATTGTGTTTTCAGTGTTGCAAAGCGAGTACACTGTTTAAATGGCAGTACCTAGATATTTTCAATATTATAGTATCCAGTCCAATGTATACCATAATATGTGTATTGCATAATGCAGTATTTAAAGTAATTAATTTAATTTGAAGTTACTATTTAAAATATGTATGGAGACAGTTACACGGAGTGTATTTTTAAAGTTAGTAATATTGGCTTTTCGATTTCGCCGTAATGTGAGTTGCGGTTTTCGTCTGTCGTGCGGTTTTTGTGTGTCGAAATTTGTATCTGTTGCTTTTTTGTGCATAGCAGTTCTTACGCGTCGCTCTTTTTCCCTCTCGAGGTTTTGTTGTCATGGGTTTGTTTGTTGCGTTTTGTCATCCTGATTTTAGTCTATCGAGGTTCTTGCGTGGAGCTGATTTGCCGGTCGTGTCTGTGGTTCGGTGCATTTATTGTGTTTCGCGATTATGTATGTCGCGGTTTTTGCCTGACGCCCTTTTTTACTATCACTGTATGTTTCCCTTTTTGTGCTTAAAAAAATAGTCGCTCTCTTTTACTGTCACCGGCATTGTGCGTTCTTCTGTGCGTGGCCATTTACCTGTCACTGTTTTATACCTATCGCAGTTTTTGTACTTCGAATATTCTCAATCGCCTCTTGTCTGAGGTTATTTTTGTGGGTCGTGGTTTTTGTCTGTCGGAGATTTTACACGTATCTGGTTTCGTTCATCGGGTTTCTGTGCGTTGCTTTTTTCGCCCCTCACAGTTTTGGGATCGTTGGTTTGTTTGTCGCGGCTTTGTCGTAGATATGTTTGTCTTTCGCGGTATTTGCCTGTTCCTCTTTTGACTGTGGCCCTTTTTATGCATTACTGTTTGCTTGTCGATCTTTTTGTTCTTCGAAGATTTTGAATCGTTGTTATTGATTGTTGCCGTTTTTGTATGTCCCGGTATGTGTCTGTCGGAGATATTTCCTGCCGCTGTATCTGTGCGTTGCGGTTTTTGACGGTCATGGATTTTGCGTGTCGTGATATTTGGATGCTGGAGTTTTTTCATGTCGCGGTTTTCGAGCAGTGGTTTTGTGAGTCACGGTTTTGAAGTCGCGGTTTATGGCTTTCGTTATTTTAACCTTCACTGTTTTTCTACGTATGTGTTTTGTCCGTCGAGGTTTTAGTTTAACTGTTTCGCCGTCGCTTCTTCGTCGGTACACCCCAATCAATGATCTAAGGGTATCAATAATTTATTTGTATATTCATAGAAAAATGATCATACTTTTGTATAGTACGTAGATATTACAGGTAAACATTAGTGTTGTTACTGCAAGTTAAAACAGAGGGGAACGACAATTGTCTTCACAAACGTATCGTTGTCTTGATTCCATGTAAAATCCTATCATCGAAGTAAAGGAAGACGAGACCTATAAACTGGATTCCCGTCTTCCCATCTTTTAATCTTATTTTTATCTTCTTTCTTTCATTTTTTCATCATTGTTCACTCCCTGTCGCCCCTCTCATTCTTTAAATTTGCATCTAAGAAAAGACGAAACAAAAGACCTGCAATTTTGTTCTGATAATGTGTGATTGCTTTTCATCTTTACCATCACATTTCACCGTCATTGCCATTCTTTTGAGATGCCAACGATCTTTTATTTTTTTGCTCCCTTGTGTTGATAAGCTTCGGACCTGTGGTACTGGGCATGCTGTTTGTTCGTAAGTTAAGTCTCATGTGAACGTGCTCGGAGCTTTCGTAAAATCGATAATCTCGAGCGTGTAGGCGACGATCGAAAAGAAAACTCGCAGAAACAATTAAACATAATAAGAGAGGAGCACTGACTAAATTAACAGCAACTATAATAATAGGGGCTACACCGGTAGTGGAATGCAGGAAATACGATATATCAGAAGAGAGGCTAAAACAACAGGAAGATGAATTGAAAATGAAATAAGAAAAATCGAAAAGAGAAAAATGGAAGCAGAGAGAGAAGTCGAAATATCAAATAAAGAAGATGAAACGCCTGTGACCCATCTGATAGAATTGAACCCGACCCTAATGGGTACGGAAAATAATGGGTAAAGAGAGCTAAAAATTTACCTGCAGATGGAGAAACAGCAAAAAAAGACAAAATATGAAGAAGAGTAGCTACTTCTGAAGTTAAAAAATACGGAAGAATGATTAGAAGAAAGACTGAAGGCCTATCTGGAACTCAGTGAAATATAAGAAACTCAAGGTGGGGAGAGAACCAGTAAAGAAAATAACATTGTTACTCGCAAAGTGGTTGAAAAAAATCGTGATTCGAAGGCAGGATGGCGGAAAAGAACAAAATAATGAATGGATATGAGTAAAACATGGAACAAAAATAACTGCTAAAAGAAGAAAATACTTAGCAGAAAAAAAGGAGAGTGCAATAATAAATTTACGGAGTAAAAGCTCGAGGGGAGACCGGCAAAGTTTCGCGATGATAGAGACAGTTAAATTGCTAGAAAACGAACTGCACAAAGAACAGAAATATAATCAAAGAGAAGTAAAATTACAAGGAACACTGGGAAATAATGGAGGAAGAAGAAAAGACCTAATTAAGGGAAATATAGAGGAAACGAAGAGAGGAATTACAGCGATGTCTGTGGACACGGCGGTTGCTCACACAAAATACTTGAATGAAGTAAGATCAAGTGGAATACACAAAGATAAATATAATATAGCTAAAGAATCAATTTCAAGAGCTACAAGATTTAAGGACACGACTCTAGCGAATAGAGATGGGACCGAGACAACCTAATTTTGCTAAGGGAGTTAAGAGTATATATATAAACAACACTAGCCATACAATAAAGGATTTCTTGCTGGTGGCGTTCCGTTTCAGGTGCAGCTACCTAGGACATACCATTGTAATGGAGTGGAAGTTTGCTAGCATTGCGGTGTAAAAGGTTACAAAAGAGATACTTGCAACAAGGACCAACCACCAAGTTATATCCCCTGTAGCCCTACGAAATATTAGTGCAAGACCAACTGTTACAAGAAATGTTAAACGTACAAAATCTACCAGCGATCAATGTAAGTGAAGCTGATTATTGAATTTAAGCTAGCAGAAGAATTACAAGGAGAAAAATCTTGGATGATTGAAATGCCGTGAATAAATAAGACTGAAGAAACAAAATTCGTTGAATGGGTAAAACAATTGCATGAACTAATAACCAGGCAAATCCCTTGACAGTTATAGAAGATAATCTAAATTTAAAAGAGGAAAACTTAATTATACTACACTTCATAAATAGACGACTGATGACATTTCCTAGGGGATTTGCCAAAATAGTAGCGGAAGCCTTTAATTTTTTAAACTAAAGGACATGGAACTACTTAAAATCAACCGAAGTAATGGCACATAATAAATAATGCATTATTCAACAAACGAGTAAAACTGTAAATTCATAAACATAAAATCATCAATGGAGGATATTTTAACAGCTTTAAGAATCCTATTGCATTTTTTCCAGATCTCAGACTAAAAAAAAAAGTAGAAATTAATATACCGGCTATAGGGATCACCCAGACCAAGTGTTAGCAGAATTTACAGAATAAAGCAAAAATAAAACAGCAATATAAGTTTTAGGATGCATATAACGGATAAGATCCTCATGAAGGAATTAATAACAAGCGAGAATGCATGATTTACCATACTGTACAAACGTGAAACACGCAAGCTCACTACAACAACAAAAATAAGAAATCCAAGATATATTAATAGTGGACCTAAAAGAGACAGACACAAATTCCGAACCAACGATAGCGAAGAAAGAAGCATACAGAAAGAAATAGAAAAATAATTAGAGAAAGGAAAGAACAAGCAGTAAGCAAAAAGAAATATCACCTTCCCAGAAAAAGAGAGACATAAGAAGATTAATAGAATTTGCGAAAAAAAGAAGAACTAATTATCAAATAAAGTATATGTAAAAAATGATAATTAAAAACAGCCAACAATAGTGCACAAACAAATAAAAATAAAAATACTGAAAATGGTGGGACATATTTGCATACGCAGAAAAATGAAAACCAGAAGACGAACAAAATATATCACTTCTGAAAGAAATGTATAACGCCAAGGATAAACAATTGGATATAAAATAATTAAATAAGGAAGACTTTGAAAATGAGACAAATTCAATAGACAAACAAATAAACGAAATAAAAGCAACGACAGAAGATTGGTGTAGAACAAGAAACCAAACCAAAGGAGGAAACCGAATTTAAACCTAAGACGCTAATATTGGGCTACAAAATAGAAGATAATGGATATAAAGTAAAAGCCTTAGAGGAGCCCCAAAAACTTATCATCGCGTTAATAACCCTGGTTCCAAAACTGCATGTGGATGGAGATCAATTGACATTTCCCGGTTTATACGAAATTTAAATTTCCCTTAATGACTATAAAATTATACCACAGTAAAATAATAAACTCATAGATTAGAAGAGAACAAAAAACTAGCTAACAAATTGATACAGAACTGCGTGTGATGCTATTGAGAATGTCAGGAGCATACAGGACCACTCCGGGTACTGCACTGAACGTAATCCTAGGAATAATACCGTTAAGCTTGTAAGCAAAAAAAAAAAAGCAACAACACAATATTGGTACAAAAAACAAAATAACGTAAGGGCAACAGAACTACTAAAGAAATTGCCAAACACAAACAGATTGTCAAATCAATTGGGAACATTCAATACAATCTTGAAGATTATTTATATTAATTAATAACATCGAGGAAGGTTTAAAATGGAAAACTGGAATCCGAGTAATGGTATGATCCATTCTCCTAGCGGTCATGGGCAATACAAGACAAAATTATTTTAGCTGAACATAGTCACATCTCCGGAGTGTGAGTAGATATTACTCGACCCCAGGGTATTGGTCCTTGGGTGCCGGATAAATCAACAAAATGATGATGGAACGAAAAAATGTCTAATAGTGGTATTAAGAAAGAAATTACATGCAACATCAACATAAATTTTGCTTAATGAAACAAAAAGAGAGGCATTTGATCGGTTGGCAAGTGCAATCTCCCGTCTTGAGAAATTGAAATACATAGACACGCATAGACAAAGGCGGAACACAATAGGAGAAACAACTCATGAAACTATAAATAGTATGGAGTATAAGAAACTAATGTTCGTGAGCGGGCGCGACCAAAGGGAAACCTGGGGAGGGAAAAAATGAGTATACGTACAAACTTTGTAGGTTTAAATCATTCCTACGGATGTGATCTAAATTAATCCTGCTTCGGCCGACCGAACGTCGACGCAGCGTGCGTGTGCTTTGGAGTGGTAAGTAGAGGCGTGAATCAAATAACCGTCTAGAGAAGCCACAAGCACATGGCTGCAAACCGATGTTTTAGACGCTAATCGGAACTCGGGGACGCTGGATCGGCGGAATAAATAAAATCTGGAAAGCTTGTAAAATAAATGCGGTTGTGAATGTGGTGCAGTCAGTATGGAAGTGTGGAGGACGCTGATAACAGGAGATGTATCCTAGGAGGGCTCTGATCTGAAGATCTGCAGAATGTGTTCCAGTCGCCCAGATACAGCTCGTCTGAAGAAGACCCCTCTCCGCTAGTGTAAATGTGAGAGTGATTGAGATAGGATTAGGTTTGTTGCAATAGATTAGTAGTAGGATAGGAAAATGGACTAGAAATAGTGATAACTTATTTAAAATAATAGGGATATAATACTGGGATTTTGCTGATGTGAAATTTTATTCTACAATACTCTAATATTATATATGCATTGGTAGGTTCGTAATACTATATATATATATCAGGGATTCGGCTGTAAATAAAACATGACAATAGGGGCTTGTAATGTTGTAAAAAGTCATATAAACTAGAAATAAAAGTAATAGCGAAAAAAGTTAGCTATGGTAATAAATAAAAATATTAAGAAATAATCCAAAATAATAAATAAAATAACAAACAATATATGGTTATGCGTGACTATTAGACTATTAAATGTGTCACTGAAAGGTTAAAATGGAAAGGTGAATAAAGTAAATAAACAATAATAAAAACACATGTAATAAACGAAAAATACACTAAATGAATTAATTAATGTAAATAAACAATGTAACAAACTCAAGTCAAATCAAACTAAAGAATGTACAAATACAAATAAAAATAGAGAAAAATACCCCTTCCCAACAAACCGCAGAAAAAGCCTAGGTGTCTCTCCGGGAAGTAGGCAAAAAATATCTACTCCCTTCTCTCACTTCCTTATTTTTTAGTAATATTGGAAATTATAAATGCGCAAAGATCCTTCTGACACCGAGTTAGGGTAGAGGCGTGAAGATAAACAGTTATTGTCCTGCCCCAGTCGTGAAGAGAATCCGTGTCAGATTCACAGTGCCCATCGGGGGCGCGAAGCAGGACTGAGCAAATAATGCTCAGAGCCCCCTGAATAATAAACAAAATCCCTTCTTTAAAACTACACTTATTTCGTTGCGGTAAAGCTACAATTTCAAAGATAATGTGCGCAATATGTAGCATAGTAAGACTAATTGGTGCAATGGGCTAAGGAAATAGCTGAAATGCAAAGGGTTTAATATTCGTAGCACATCATGCATGAATATTTTCCTTAGACAGTTCTGGAGAGCAAATGCCTATATTTTCCTCTTCCTCCTCCGTGCATAACTCGCTCAAGCAGTGATGAAGAACCCATACACAGAAAGAAACTTATTTTGCGGCCAGAAACACGAGCTCGAAGACTAGAAAACTGATGTCAATAAATAATAATATCCATTTCAACAATGAAATCTAGAGGGGAAATATGAAATGCCTTCTCCAGTTAACTGTTAAATAACAAATGTGAATTTAGTTTACGATTATAAGCAAAAAAATATATTTTAAATTTGGAAATGGAAGCATTAAATAAATATTGGCGAAAGACGATAATTGGGAAACTAGTAGGGTTATCTCTGGCTTAATGCAATAATACGTTGAAATAATGTAGTGAGCGTAGAAGGTGATTTCGGTTAAAGCCCCTCATGCTGGCGTTATTTTTTCGGTCACGTTTTGAATATAGGATACAGAAACTGTCACTTGTACACATATCATTTAAATTTCATTCAAATTTCTTTATTAAATTAATGAGTGTACAAAAAATTTGTCAGCCTGCCAATTTTAACAAAACTATATACATAAATGAGGGATTGATTCTAGCGAACGAATTGAATGAAAGTCAGCCGATGATACATATAAGGGTACGTAGAAAACTACGGCTGTTAATGAACTATTTATTATTTACTACCATATTATTATTATTATTATTATTATTATTATTATTATTATTATTATTAATATTATTATTATTAATATTATTAACAATATCAAAACCAAATGGACGTAAATGAATAACAAATCATATACAGTCTATCTTGTCTTTCAATTAGTCTACACTCTAGACCTCACCAACTACAAATTCGACACAGATAAATATATACAGTAAAATGTCTAATACGCTGAAAGTGTAGGGAATATATGACTGAAACTAAAAGTAACAGGTTTTCGGTTTGCTTAGTTTTTCCCCACTGCGGGTACGAATTTTTATTTCGGCCTGAGCCTCAAATGCATAAAAGCTTTAAAATAAATGCGAATTCAAATTCAACGTGATTTCGTATTAACTGTTTGTCCCTCCGCTACATATTAGTAAATACAAATCAGACAAAGATGAAGAATGCACATTAGACGTTCTTATGGTCTGGAACGGCATGAAAAACTTTAACTCTAGTACGGGCATGTCTTTTTCAACCACTTAGAATTCTACATTTGTTTCGGACCCATAATCTCAGTAACTACAAGTCAGGAAGAATTTAGCCATACACCGTTGTATTTCTCGTGGTCTGAAATGGAGGTGAAAACTATTGTTTATATTATTTTTGGCTTGTTCTTCAATCAATATTTGGTTCTATACAAATCGCTGTGGTTTGTCTATAGTAACACAACTATTTCTTTATTATTAATTGTTATTGTATTAATGCTATATTTGACAATACAATTCAGTGTTCTGTTCATTGGACAAGGAATAGTAAGCTGGAATTAATGAACTATATATTTTGGAACACTATTCGAATTGGTCGCATGATAAAGTACGCGCAAAATTCCAATAAATGATTTCTTATGAAGTTGCACCCACAATTTGACAATTGCAGTCACACGCATTTTCCAACCAAAAAATCGCAGTCTACGCGATTCCTAAGGGCACAGAGGGGATGTACGTCGTAATAATCCATGTATTCGTATGAATCACTGCCACTAGGCGAACTAGTCGCTTTAATTGGAACATGTGTGACAAATGTTTTATCACAAACCTCTTTTGTTACGACATATGAGGAACTGAATAAAGAAGAAAGCATTCAGAGAAATAATAAATAATTTATTTGCACTTTCCATAAAGTTTCATCCATACCAAGTGGCAAACATCTTTGCTTCTGTTCATTACATGTTTATGTGATCACGACATAATTTAGTATAATATCTCGCTTGGAGTATAGTATAGGCAAATTAGGGCTTACAATTCCCGAGATGGAAAGAAATATTAGAAAGCTAATTTTTGTTTTAACGCATTCTTTGAAACCCCCTGAGCCTCCAGAGAAAAATCCCAAAAAATCACAGCTGGGCAACCACCTGAAATGACGTCATCAATATGGCGGCCACGCGACCACATCCATTTACGCTTAAAATGTAATATTGCATCACAGAACCCAGATATAAGCTTCGTTCTGGTGTCAAATTGAAGATAAAGCATGTTTCAAGTGATTTGAGTTATAACTGCCCCCATACGTTCTGAACACTTATAATTATTACGGATAATATATTAAGAAATTTTTAAGTTTCACTATTTCTATTTCATAGTGAATTACTATGAAACTACCAGAGATACGAAAAAACACTTCGAAATAAACGTTTTAGCGTAGAGTCTCACCTTTCCAACGGTACCTATATTGTTTCTGTATCTTAAAAACTGAGGGAGCTATGCCATTTTATGTAGCGCAAGGTGTTGAATTGTGAGAATTTAGGTAAAGCGAAGACGGACGATGATGTAAAGCGAAGACGACTTTAATGAAAGACGCAATATTGTCAGTCATATTGAACACTTTCTAATTACGTATAATTTCTCATATTTATGTAATATGTTAATAAAATTATATGAATTGTCTATTTTAAACTTTTAATTATAGTAATGGGTTCTTTTCAAGAAACAAACGTTTGGCACCAACAACGCGTCCATATGATTGTCCATTACTGACTTATGACATTCCTTATAGATCCAAGATGGCGGCCTTTTTAAAATTTAAGGGTGTTCCCCATCCAGGATTTTTTGGGGGGAAGTACAGGGTGGAACATAAGGAACGTATTTTAGAAAGAATCACTTTCCTAATAATTATTTTCGTTTCGAGCAACATTTTGGTATAACTTGCCTTTCCCCGTTTCACTTAGTTCAGTGCACCTGCATTCTCACAATTCAACACCTTGCGCTACATAAAATGGCATATCTCCCTCAGTTTTTAAGATACAGAAACAATATAGGTACCGTTGTAAAGATGGGACTCTACGCTATAACGTTTATTTCGAAGTGTTTTCTCGTATCTCTGGTAGTTTCATAGTAATTCACTATGAAAGAGAAATAATGAAACTTAGAAAATTAATGTCTTAATATATTACCCGTCATATTTAAAAGTGTCGAGAATGTATGGGGGCAGTTATAACTCAGATCACTTGAAACATGCTTTATCTTAAATTTGGTACCAGAACGAAGCTTATATCTGGGTTCTGTGATGAGATATTACCGTTTAAGCGTAAATGGATGTGGTCGCGTGGCCGCCATATTGATGACGTCATTTCAGGTGGTTGCCCAGCTGTGATTTTTTGGGATTTTTCTCTGGAGGCTCAGGGGGTTTCAAAGAATGCGTTAAAACAAAAATTAGCTTTCTAATATTTTTGTTCCGTCTCGAGTCCTAATTTGCCTATACTAGTAGTTAATTACGTGTATCCCTCCCTCTCTGTATATACAGTTGTACTCGTGTATACTTTCGACGGATTTAACATAAAACACAGGTAATTGTAAATAGGCATTAATTATTTTTTTGCAATAAGTGAACTCAATCACATATATAATTCTACGGGACAGTGTTAAATCTCTTTATTCAATTTTGTACTATAAATTCTTAAATCCATGAAAAGCAATATCACACTCTTGTAGTATATAATTATTATTATTCATTCATCAAGTTGTAGATATGTTACTCACAGTTCATCTGTAATAAGAAACTTAAAAACTTGTTTAATGATTCGAGCTGTAACACGAAAGTTTAAATAGACTAAAATCTAGTTTCAGATATCACAGGTATTTTCCAAATTTACGGAATCTAAGATATATTATGTTCGAACAGAAAAAAAAATATGTTAATATCCTTTTAAAGTTTCGATACGGTATTGGGAAACGAATGCTTCTATCCAGTCCATAAACTCTAACCTCACGATTGATATCAAGGAAATTGAAAATTAAAATATGTAGGACTGTTGTTATATCGGTAATACTTTACGGTTGCGATAGTTGGTGTACGACCCTACCATATGAATAAAAATTCCGTGTGTTTAAAGTAAAATTTTGAGAAATATATACGGGCCGAAACGGGTTAAGGTGACTGGAGAAAGGAGGAGACTGCATAATGCAAAACTCCATGGACAGAACGATTCCCGAGATATTGTAAAAATAACGCAACGGCCATGTCTCTCGGATGGGGGAAGACGAATATTATATTATATCCTGGTTGCATGGTCGGTTGGAAGGAAACCATCGGAAAGACGGAGGCTTTTTATGGAGGGTATTATTAGAAGATATTTTCGACAAGTAGGTGTTCGGGATGAAATTTGACTTGATGGTGTCCATGATTGAGTCCAATGGCGACCATTTGTCCCTGCACCGATGAACTTGCGAGTTATATAAGCCATAGAGTGAGTTAGTTAGTTTATAATCGTTTTGTTTGGAACCTTTTCTCGAAACAGTTGGTCTAATTTCTTACCTGAAACTGGATTTTCCCTTTATGTTGTTTTAAACTTTTCGTTAAGTTTTCCGGTAATTTCTTTGTTGTGCTCATGATTGAGTATTTTTATTGCGAGGTGTTATAACCCAGCCCACCTGTTATAACCCCTACATTTCTAGATTATTGAGATGTTCAATCGGAATACCTTTTTGATCAACGGGCTGATTAGTGGCGATAATTTGATGCTCGGTTTTAATTGGTTTATCGGCAAATTCTTGTAAAGTACTCGATCGGGATCCCTTGGCAATGTGCAATACGACTTCAGGGTCTGATAACTCAGGGGGAAAGGTAAGAATTTATAGCCCCTTAGAAAGAGCACACGCATAGGTTTATTCTAAAAGTTTTGCTTGCGATTACAAATGATGTTTCTGAAATTATACGGAATGAGGTGCTACGAGATGTGTTAAGAATTTCTGCTTTGATCAGGGCGTAAGTTTTATTTTGAAAATATGGTTCAATTTGGAACAACAAAAATATAAATCAAAAGATGTGTCCGCAAGGCATGTTGAAGGCATTTTTTTTAGTATGGCCTGATTGGCTTGCATTTGTAAATATGTTGAAATTTTGAAAATTTAATCTATACAATGGGATCGAGTTTTGCAAAATTTGCAATGTGTTGAATGCAGCTAGAGAATGTATGAATTTGTCAGCCTGTTAAATGGGTGGATGGCCATGAGGAGTAATGTTTTTATTTCTCTGATTTACCGGTAGAATTAGATAAACATTCGAAAGATTTATAACCTACCACGAATAACACGGATACTATGAGAGTAAAGAGGCCTAATTATTAATTATACGTTCGCAATAGATAAATAAGTTAGTGACACCGAGTAAAAATTAGTTAGTGTCATGGAAGTACAAAAATGTATATACAATCCTAAACAGTTGCATCTTTAAATTTAAGTTTTATTGTCAACTGTGTAAGTAATGAATGGAACGAAATAAGCATGCAAAAAATGATGTTTATTATCACCTGCAAATCCTAATGTGCGGGATCGACACTAAATTAAAAACAGCATTCAGGAACGACGTTCAGCACTAAGTAAATTTATCTAACGTTAATGTAGTTGTTTACTATGGCGGGCGTAGCTTACGTGCATTTATTTGTTATAAACTTGATTGTGACATAAAATGATCACTTCTTGTGCACTATTGTAGCACCCGATCTTACTTATCTTGTGATATTAATAAGATTGTGGACTGTTCGGAACTTATTGTATTACATAAACTTATCGTTTAAATGAGATGTACGAAAACTATTCTCAAAACTTCGAAAGATCACACCTTATTTTGTAATCGATGATTTTGTAGATATATACACCATAAAGAATTCGAATTTCCTACAGTCATCCAAGGGAACATACTCTTACACATACAATCTCCTAGAATCCTTTAGAGAAACAATTTGAAGTAAAGTTAACGACTTTACTTACCCTTAGAAATTCAGACCATAGTACGAAAACCTGTAAAACATATGTAGAAACCAAAAGACGGAGATGCAAATCTATCCATTTATCAAAAATTATGAAATCATTCATGCCGAAAGTGGCATACGATCATCTGTTGTTATATAGGCCTTAACTTCAAGATGAAATTAAAATTTCAATAAAGAATCAGATTCTTCTCATCCGACATTTCCATCTTTCTTGTAGATGATCAATTCACGAACCCAAAACCCTAATCGGCAAACGATTAAAATGAACTTGATATGGGAAACAAATTTCCGCAGAAGAAATTGATCACTCTTTGAGATTATTGAACAATACATGAATGCATTTTCATGATCAACTTCTGACCTATCAATAGCAAAATAGTTCGAATATTCACTGGAAATAATTTTAGTCACCCCCGTTTCATCTCTCCGTTATCTCGAACAAGTAACTTTAATTGAAAAAGATATACAAAAACACTTCTTCAAGGATTAATCCTACCTTACCATTACCCGTGCAACATTCTGGTTGTAACGGTGCCTAAGAAATAAACGGATGGAGTACGCACATGCACTGTATTTTTTTTTACATTTGAACCGTATGCATAAACCAAACATAATAACATTTCCTAAGATAAACGAGCTGTTATCTCAACGGAGCCTAATATGTATTCATTATCGACGGCAATTCTGGATTCCACCCACTCCCCTTGCAAAAATGGGTCAAAACCTTACTGCCTTTACATATTTAGGCGAGAAAATCGAATTCCGCTTACTAATGTTCGGAATTCCTATCACACGTGATGCTTTTCTAACATTCATTGACACAGTATTCAGAGGACTAACATAAAAAAGTTTGAAACTTTGCATAGAATTTAATATACTTTTGGGGAACAGTTTCTCCGAAATGAAAGAACGATAATATCTAGTATTAAAGAAATTTAACGCGCCAAATCTTGAATAAGTTTGCCTACATTAAATTATTCCAAACACTTGGTCCACACTTTTGTATATAGTAAGACGAGGTGGCGGTCATGAAAAACCGAAATCAACAATCGTTTGACTTCTGCTCTGATGTATCTTGTCTCAAGGAGGACCGTTTGTTTTAGGTATCTGCAATTTCGTATGAAATAATATACGTAATTTCGTCAAGAAGGCCCAAACTCAAACATACTGCACAAAGAAAAAACAGTGTTCCTTTACGATCAAATTCACAACCAGGCATTTCATAGGCTAAAAAATTATAATATACCCCCGTATTGGCCCATTTCCACCCTTATGCTGAAATACATGTTTTTACAGACGAACATGTTTTAAGGGAATGAGTGGAACTGGAGCAATTACTCTTCAACGCAAAATTCAACCGGTGGCCTATTCAAAACAAGATAAATTAATACTCACTTTTGATGGAATTCTGACCAAACTTAAATATTCCAAATAACACGAAGTTGGAAACTGTAATCTTTACAGTGCTAGAATTTCTGAAATTTAGTCTCTTCTTTGTATCATGTATCATGATACCACAAAGTAAACAGTATGGTTGCAATTTTATATGTATCATGAATTAAATATGCAAATCTAAAGGAAATGTAGCATTTTATCTAAGTTCCGGATATCAAAATCAATAGTAGCTATATTCAGTGCTACATACGAAACTATAAGAAAATTGAATTTTAGCCAGGAGGTCATTTTTTCCCACCATTTCAAATGTTCAAATTTGGTTACTTTAATTCTTGTTAGTCTTTGGCAATCACGTAACGTTTCGAACATTTTTATATTTAACGAAGTGTCTTTCGGCATGGAAAAAAATGGCGTTTTCATTTAAAATGTTTGGTGACGTTAATAGCATATTATATTATTAATTCGATTTTCGTATCATTCCTTGTGTCAATATTGATCTTGACATTTAAATAGTAAATCGTTTGAGAGAGCCTTGGTTGTTGTTGCCTGAACCTGTTCCGCCAATTCGAAGTTACTATACACGGGCACATATAGTTGAAGGAGGATAAATAAATGCAATCAATGAGAGACTGAACAAAGAACTAAGTCAATAATGTCGAGATTACTATTTAATTTCCTTTTTCTTGACGTTTGTCTTTTATTGGCAATATCTGCTGCCGGATATTCAGTAGAAGATCATGAGCTTATCTAACAACGAATAGTGATAATAAAATTTCATACACATGCCATTCGAATGAAAATAAATAGTAAATTTAATTTTCAAGATTTTGTGGCTTAGCCTCATTGAATATCTCAATTGTTTCATTACCAAATGAGTATATAGTTAGTTTTGTAAAGGACTCCAGGTGCCATGAAATTAATAGTCATGTGTTGGATGTGGAAATGAAAAAGATTCTAGTACGCAGATACATATTAACTATAGATAGTTATCTAACCAGTAACTTTCAAATTGAGGTACGTAAATTTCAAATGCAAATTCCACATCAAAAAACCCGCTGTCTTCTTCAGTTTGAAAGCGATATACTTCACTAATTTCTAACAACACAGCAAAGTCTTTGATTTGAAAATGTCTGCATAACCATTTAAATATCTCAACTTTCTTATTTTGCTCATAACTAATATATCTCAGGAAGAGCCTATCAAATGTTGATATTGACGGTTAATAAAAAAGAATAACAAGACGGCTGACTTTTTAACCGACACCAATTAACTATAAAGTTTTTATACATGAGATTAATTACAATAAGTACACTTAATTAATAAAATGAACGGAACATAGGTTGTTTGAGATATACTAGTTGTTCACCTTTTTATTTGTAGCGATATACGATTCTGATCCAGATCAGTATAGTAATAAATAACAGATATGATCTGGTTCCATATCAAGTCAAAGAGGATTAGGTATTTCGACTCCAGACCAAATCGGCGGTAGAGGTTGGGGATCTGACTCCATACCAAGTCAGACGGGATAATAGAGGTTCCTTTTTCGTATTGAAGTGAGGTGATAATCCTCGGTGTCTGGTTGACCTTTTAAAGGTCTTTCCAGTTCTTCTTTAGGCGTGACGTCAGTTTTTTTAGTGAATGACCTTATCAAAATATCATCGTCAATGTTGTAATTCTATTCGATAGTCCTTGTAGTAGTTTCTTTGTTACAATAGATAAGGCAGGCGCTGAGGTTGAGTGGCACTCGACACAACGTTTTAATGTATAGCTTTTCTCTGAATGATTTACCTCAGAAAAAAGAATATTTTTGAATCATCTTATCCATAAAATTTTGATAGTAAGATTGGCTGATATCTGCAGTTTAGATCAGTTACTAGTTTTTAGAATAGATAGTACTTCTTCCTCTGAGGGAAATGGTAATGCCAAATATGTTGTATGTTTATTAAGGTTAATGACCTTCAAGGCCAATCTGAAATTTTGTGAAGCTTACGAACTATGAGCAGAGAGGAAGAAAAAGAACTAAAATATGTATCTTTTAAAATCCCTGTCTTTTGTAATTATTCTAGCTGAACGTCTATCTGTTTCCTAATTAGCAAGGGAATAGGCGCTGATCTAGCGTGGAAACCCGGTGTTTTGTCCACTCTATCTTGTGTCTATAACCTTTAAAGTATCTGACGTCTTATAAATTGTAGGTAAGACGTCTCGGTAGTCATACAATTGTCTAACTTATTGATTTACTGTATTCACTGAGGGTTTTGGATTAACATCAAGCAATGGAAAAATCAGTGTACTCTAATCTCGTATCAATTTCTTGTTTAGAGCGGTACTGATATATGTTATCCAGTTCTGTATTCTATTTCTCAATGCGGTAAATATCTTCTACCTCTTTTTCGATATATATAATTGGAGAACATTTTGTTGGTAAATATTATTACTTGTTGGATTTACTACTGAAATTGTTGGAATTTCAACAGGCATTTTCATTGTTAACAATTGGAGATTAATACAATCTTTCAAGTATTGTAGTAGCGTATCGTAAAGAAATGCTGACTCTATTTTCACATTCTGACTTATTTTTGACATAGGATATAAGTAAGATTTTCTTTATTCTATTTTTATTGCCGCATAAGCAGTCGCCATATAATTCTGTATCAATGACACAATTACGTATAGGGCAATGTCTTGATCCTGTGCATTTTCCTTTTCAAAAATAAGTTTTCTTTTTTTCTTCTACAAGAAATTGATATTTCTATACAAGTTTAATAAACGTTTTAATAAATGCTTACCAAATATAGGGCTTAGATTACTACATTTCATCACTCTAAATAAATGTGAATAACATGGTGTGTAATTATTTTTTTTTCGAATGCAATGTGTTTCAGTTTTACTAATTTATTGGCGTTTCATATGGTATTAATACGGGTTTTGAAGTTCTGGAAAGACTTTTGAGTCCTATGTGGATTATTGATTACCTGACTGAGTTTGTATCTCAGCTAAGGTTTGGAAAGCTTGTACTTTCTCTACATAGTATATTTTCATCATTAAATCCTGACATTTTCCTAGGTATTAAAGTTTCGTTTGTAGTTCCTGCAATGCATCGTATGTTTCTAGGAAATTTTTCTTGTGGATTTTTTTGTACTCCCAAAGATAAATTAAGGACATTGGTTTCTTGTGTTCATTTTGGAAGAGTATGCCTTATGGCTCTTAATTTTCCGAACATAAGTGTGCGTTTATGGATTACGTTGGGGAACGCTGCACCAGATTAATTTACATTTCCGCCTTAAACTGAGGAAGTCTAGGTCGACTTAGGCTAGTGTTATTTGTTATGTTATTTCTGTCAATTGATTTAGTAGTTGTAATTGAAAAAATAGATCCAAGGCAGCATCCTGGAGATACACTGGAAGCATCTCAACAAATGTACTCGTCTGTCTATCCTCGCAAAGTGGCTGGGTGTTCAAACAGCATTACGATGCGGTCGGGATCTTCAATTATGATTCCAAAATATTTGGTTAAGTTAGGCAAATTGAGAAAATAATTTGTAGCAATTTGTGTTCTTTCTGGGAGCTACAATCTTTATCTGAACTATTTTTTCCTGTCCTTGCACCGGATTGAGGTTACATGCATTTTATCATAGAATTTGACCATTGATTATCTTTGCAAAATACAGCTAATATCCCTCAATTCATTGAAACATACCTTTTGTTTTTTCATGCAACCGTCTTACTGGTTGGTAGTCCAGTCCTCCTGGTTCAAATGGTAAAATGGTTCATAATTCCTAGGGTGGGTTCAAAATATCAAAATGTTATCCAATAATGGGTTATCCAAATGAAAATTGCTACAAAGTTTAAATCCAAGGTACTGTCAATGTTCCATTGTTCAATTTTGTATGCACAAGTTCACTATGCCATTTCTCAGGTGGTAGTTTTTCACTTTATAAAACATATTTAGATGTTGTATTGACCTAATACTATGTTTAATCATTTTTTTGTATATCCGTAAAAGGATTAACGTATAGCAAGACCTGTGCGTCTATCACAACGTAATTGACGTAATAGTTCGTTATGAGCCGAAGGAATTTCCACCACGCCATAACGTTAAAATAGTTTAATAGGCTCTGGCGATCTTCACCAGATCCGCTGTTGATTATAACTAATAGATCTTATTTAGAGGATTTTGGCCGTTGGAATCTATGGCGTCGGTGTTAATAAAAAAAGAACAAGGAGATGGTTGATTTTTTACCGACTCCTTATAATTATAAAGTTCCTATATATGCAATTAATTACAATAAGTACAGTTAATAAATATAGCGGCCGAAACATAGGCTATATTGAGATATACTGGTGGCTCACCTCTTTACTTGTAGCGATATACGATTCTGACCTAGGTCAGTATAGTAAGGAGTTAAGTGATAGATAGGATCAGACTCCAGACCAAGTCAGAGAGGATTAGGTGTTCCTACTCCAGACCATGTCAAAGGGGATAAGTAGAGGTAACCACTTTTTTCGGATAGAACTGAAGTGATATGTCTTGGTATCTGGCGGGCCTTTCATAATCCTTTCCAGGTTTAATTGTAAGCTTGACTTCAGTAACTCCAAGATTCTCCACTTGGAATCGGTGTCATTTGCTACACTTTATAATTTACGTAGACATTATTTGTCTGCGTTTACGTTTATTTGTTTGGATTGTGTCGCATGAGTTCTGTTGACACAAATCCTATTACCATACACTAAAAACTTAAAGAACAGAAACAAAAGTTAACATAAGTATTATGTAGCTGTATATGTACGTCAAAAATCCGTTAGGATAATAGTAAAATATAGCCTATTCAAAACATTTCGAATCGTTTCTAAGAGGTTTTATAGCTGTAAATTTTCCCAAATATGAAAAGTATAAACTGGGAGTAGAGTGTGTTCTAATTTCATAACGTCTATGTGCTTGGAAAATATCGTTTTCAGCATTAAGTTATCAAATAAACTATAAGTAACAACATTAAAAATTTGCACATATATGCGCTTCAAATAACACAAAGCGAGTAAAGTATTTTGATGTATAGTACTTTTCAATATGTAAGTTTATTTTACTTATATTGGAATGATTAATTAGCATACTGTTTGATATGCTTACTCACCTTGAACAAACATTCCAGGCGATTCCTTCTCATTTGAGTCTCCTCCTAGTATAGCTGACCCTATTCCAGTAAGAAATGAATACTGAATTAAATTCTTCATACTGGAAAACTTTTTCACATTCGCCAGATGCTACTTGTTCTCCTCCTTAAGTTAAATCAGTTTTAAAAACGGATTGACTATCTTTGTAGCAGAAGTGACATTTTAAGTATTACTGCTCTGCTTCATATGTATACGGGGTGGACCATCATTCAATGCCAAAATTATTGTTACAAACCGTTCTCATCAAATTGTATAAAAACAGTGCTTGTAATTTGTCAAATTCAATTTATTTTCAGAGCTACGGCTGCCAAAAGCTTGCGAAAATGTGTGTTAGATATAGGTATTTCAATACCGTTTGAAACCTATTTTTGGAATTATTTTTGCAAAATTTGAAGGCACTAAATAGAAGTATAATGGAAGCAAGATGAGTTATTATTTTAGTCACTAACATAACCCATAGATAAGTGGGTAGAATTTTTGTAGAAAGTATGGCAAAGTCATGAATGTCACAGAATAATTATAATTGTGAAACGGTATAAAGATCATAATATTTTGATTTGGATTACGGAATCTTAAAATGCAATTCATCACGTAAAACGTTACACGACAATGGTGAAATGTCGTTGCATTTTAAGTTGAATGTTCAGACATTCAAATTTGGAACTTTGGAATTCTGAAGTATTATTTGTGTAATGCCAAAGTAATATGTTCTAAAATATGTTAAGTTTTGAAAGAAACTACCTTGCAATCTTGTATTTTTTGTTCTTTTTATACATAGTATTACTTAAAATAATTATTTGAAGATTATGGAGGTGAAAATTGAATAGGCATCAAAGTTGAAACTAGAACATTAATTATACCGGAGTTAAGGATAACAAAATTTTCGTTTAGTAAATGTCGGGTTTAACTAATTAATAATCATTATGTGCCTTTCTATATACATGTTTGTATGCAAATAAATATACATAGTTGAAATTTTCAAACTTCGGGTTCGATCTATAGGACAAAGTGCATTGTTCTACTTAGACATTTGCATAACCATTCAACCGAAAAATTGATTTGAATGACCTGCTTCATTATTTTCTTGGAAAATTGCCGGCCAGCAAAAAACATCTCCCAGACGTGTTCCTGACTTAAGCATAACTGCCTTCTCAGCCATGTAATTTAAAGGACATCAATGTAGATGCTCTGTGTTTCTGTCCAGCTTCATATACCGGCTACACAGTACAAAATCGCCATACATTTACTGACCGATTATAGTCAACTTTCGCTGCCCTAACATTTATGGGCCAAAGCTTTTTTCTTCATAAAAACGGCTAACCGTATATTTAATAGCACAATAATATTGCTCGTATTTATAAACTCTTGTTTCAAGCTTTTAGTCTGCTCTAAATTTATGTATAATCGCTTATTTTATTAAATTTCCTAATGCGTATATAAATAAGAAATAAGTAAAAGAAACCAAGCCAGGGTTCGATCACAGGACCTACGGATCAGCTTCCCGATACATTAGTCACTGGACTAAGCTGTGAGCTGCCGAAGAAGCGCTTGTGTGTGTTACTTATATTTCACGCTCTGCGCCTGCGACAGAGTGTACCGGAAATCTTTCAACGTGCGTTCTCCTGGCCGGGGAAAGGTTTAAAAAAATGCGTTTCACATAGCCAATTAAAGTTGTGTTTTTTTACCGCACAACGTTTACAAATCAACATGTTGCTTTTCCATACAATGGCATTCCTGATTTTTAATTTCCAGATATTTTCAACACAAACACCATTAGTGTATCAGACCCGAAAACCACACACAACAAAAGAAGCACAACACAACACGACCAAATCGACGTGCGAAGAACACATATAATTGTATTTCGTTCTCTAATGAGCATGCCCGACACAAGTAGTCTGACAGGAACATGGTATCGTTCAATGATTCTAGAAATACTGTAAACCGTATAATTTTCTTGGTAGGAGGCATTCATTTTCACGGTTATTTGTAACATTGTACTTTTACAACGTCAACTTAAAATGATCATGTTTACATTGCAAATCTCCACTATGCAGCGCAATACTAATACTCGTCCTCAAAATCCTAACGAATATAACTTAAGAACTCTGTTTTCTATGAACGCTACATTCTTTTAAACATTCTACATTATTTAAAAGTAGTTATTTTGTAATTAAACTACTCCTTTATTGTTTTAATTTTATATTATAAATCTAAATGCAATTTCAACTGCTGCCCAAACACGCTTTACCATTCTCGTATAACATTTGTGTTTGAGTAATTAGCGAATCTCAAAATTTCTAGATTCCGTAATCCAACCGTAAAATATATATTAGGACGATCAGGTGTAAAGGTGTTCCGAAAATGTGCAGGGTATGTCAATATGATTCAAACATATCTAATTTCTTAACTGTTTTTCATAACTATTGTTTATTTTGTGACATTCATCTCGCTTCACTGATTTCTAGAAAAATATACTACACACGTATGAGTTATGTTAGTAATAAAGGACAATATTCTATATCGCTTCCACTAATATTTTGTTTCGTACCTTCAAATTTCCTAAAGTTGATTAGCAGCCGAGACTCAAACATTGACTTCTAGCTGTGACTCATGACCTGACACATGATGGTAATGTGTTCGTCTATTTCTCTACACTGTATTGTTCACATAATTAATCATCGCCACCTAGGTTTGGAATGACATTTTCTATCATTCATAACAACTTATTTAACTGGTCGCAGCGTGTATGGTTGTTCGTATAATAGCTATGACACCTACAGGTTATGTAATAGCGCATTTTACTGACATGAACTTGGTAAATAGAATCTGTTTGAGAAATCAACTTGGCGTATACGAATTATTGTTAACTCAATAGACGTCAAGCTGTTGCATATTTCGCCCAATGATTAATTCAAATAATTCGTGTGAATCCATTAGTTCCTTTAGAAAATCCCTTGCGCAGCAATCACACAATTCCAAAATACGCATTATTGGATACAGAAGGTCGGAACACTTTAAGATTACCTTGCCCCCTAATGTATTCAATTAAGGGTATTTGGCATAACATTATCTAAACACATTTTGCCAAGCATTCGACATCCTATATGATCAAAAACTCAGCAGAATTCGCCTAATCAGAAAGATATATTTTGTCCTAATTACGAAAGAGATATTTTCGTTCTTAGAATTTTAGCAATGTGAAATTATCTACCCTGTACACATACGCACATTTAGCAGCCTAATAAATATAATGCCAATCCCACTACAAAGATAGGCAAACGTGCAGTCAGGAAAATCATAGTCAGAAAACACATTTCACTATATTCACACATATCTACTCACATAAATATTGAATTTACCATAATGCAACTAAATGTGATCAGAAAACATTATGAAACTATTTGACCATATTTCGCGTATCTGAAATATAAGTATAATGAATCCGTTCTTTAGCATACGTGATTATTTAACATTTATATCGATGTAAGTGCGTACAACTCATATTATTATTATTATTATTATTATTATTATTATTATTATTATTATTATTGCTCTTGCTAGCCGAGGTTTTCAAAGTTTTCATGGGTTAATGCTTCATGGCTCACCTATGCACAAAAATGTGTCATTACACGGCCGATATTTATTTCCAAAATCTATCCTGCTTAATCGCCCAGCCACAAACTAACAAAAATAACAAATGTAATAATAATAATAATTTGAAATAGAATACGGATATTTCTCAGAATATGTTATTCAGCGAACTATGACTGCCTCCCTTTCGCCGTCGATTGGTTCGGAAATTAAAGAAAACGATAAAGAGAATAGACGCACCGCTCAAAATGATAACGAACTGAAGAGATGGGTATTAAGTAACGGTAGAACTAGGATTCTTCAGTTTGCTAGGTTTTGAGGAGGGTTTTGTTCGGTTTCTATTGATTTTACTATAAAAAATAAAACCGGGGACCAGTATCCCAAAATATTTTGAAGTTTCCCTCCGGACTTCTACAATTTCAAAATCGATTCTTTATACATATATCTGCTTTTGGTTTATTTATTCCAGAAAGAATATCCTTAACACCTGCATGAACACTACTGTTTTTTATCTGTTGCAAACAGGATAACATTCACCCAAGCTTTCAAATCATCTTGTAACTGCGTCTTAACATTTTTTTTTATTTTCCCATCCATAATAGTTTCAATCTCTCTATTGGACGAACTCACTTCCTTTCGATAAGGGGCTGTGTTGAGTGCATCAACCCTAGGGATTATGTCTTGATTGTTTAGTTATGGGGCGAAGTAAAGTTGAAACAAAGTTATTAGGAGCTACTAGAATTTTAAGGACTTTCTAATAGTTGCAATTTTCAATGCGGGGTCTGTTTGCCTATTTCGAGGATTGATATCTCCCATTATTGTGTCTGACAATGATAGGGGCTTCTTAGTTGGCGGGCATAATAACATGCATCAACGGAGTGCCAGGATCTTCTGTGTTTGTATGTACTTAAGCGAACATAAATGTGTAAATAAGCGTGGAATCCGTATATATTAAGTGCATTAACGAAGATCGTAATATCTTCTTTAAATATTAAATATTCATTATCGTGAACGAATAACTGGTGTGTAGGTTGTACCGAGCGACGTAGCACAGTTAGCTGAGCGCCAGAAGGTGCTGTTAATATGAAGATGAAATCGGACTGGGAAGGTGCAATTGGTTTCGCAATCGGAAGGAGCTGGTAACGATCTCAGCGGCAGCCCAATCTGGATTTCTCAGGGTTTCCCCCTCAGTCTTACCTGATGATTCAATTGTACTTCTCCGAATTAGAACTGGGAAAATAAGATTCAGAAGAATATGATTTAGATGTCCCAGACGTAATGAAAGAAGAAGAGGGTAAATTACTTACAGGGATGAAGATCCAAAAATCGTGAGAAGAAAGTGGACTCACAGCACTGATGTTTAAATGGGGAGGTGAAAAGATGAAAGACAACTTGCTAAATTATTCTCAATATGTTTGAGGGAGATATACCTTCAAGTTGGAATAATGCTATTGTAATGTTGTGAAAAAAAGGGGGCAAAGAAAAGGTCAAAAACTATATACCAATTAATTTAATATTAGTTCTATTACAAATGTTAACCAAAGGTATGTTGAATAGTATTGAACGATGTTTAGAATTTAGCCAAGTAAGGGAACAATCCGGATTTATTTATTTATGTATTCATTCATTTTTTGATTTAGCATATTTTACCACATACAAACATTGAATGGCGTTATGGAAAGGAATAATGAATATGAACTTATTCTACGTCTACGATACATAGATGTTTAAATCGCTTGTACTCGGCCCCCTCAGCAGCAGTTCTTAAATCACTTGAACAGCAAGGCATTGAAAGTGCTTACATCAAGTTACTGTGAAACATTTACTCCGCTACCACATCTGCCATTAGACTAAATCAAGAAAGCTAAAAAAAAAACAAAAAAAAAACAGTAAGTTGGAGAAACGGCAAGGCAAGAGGATTCAATGTCTCCAATGCCGTTTTCAGATGTCCTGGAGAGAGTGTTCCGAAATTTGAACAGAGATGAAGTTTGAATAAAATGATTCATCGGCGTATATCTTTATCACCTGCGATTCGGTGATTATATAGTTATATTTGTTGCAGATGCAGTAGAACTACAAACCAGAATGGAAGAGCTGTGTAATGAGTGTTCGAAAATAAGCCTTACGATTAATTTAAGTAAAACAAGAGTAATGTACATTCAACAAGCTTCAAAGAACGAAATAAAGTTGAGCGGTGAGACAATGAGCATGGTTGATGACTATGTTTGCCTAGGCCAGATCAAAACATTGAATGCCAAGTTGATGTATTAAATAATAAAGATACGTAAATGGCGCGGAGTTCGTTTGGAAGACTACACTTTATTTTCAAAAGCAAACTACCAATGTGTCTCAATAGTAAAAAAAAAAACAATGTGTCCTGCGTGTGATGATGTACGGCTCTGAAACTTGGATATTGAATGCACAAACAACTCAAGGATTAAGAGCCACGCAAAGAGCATTTGAGATATAAACGCTAGGAATAACTAGGAAGGCCAGGCAGAATTATGAATGGATTTGGCATATAGAAAAGTAGAATGTAAATTCAAAACAGCCAAGAAGATGAAGTGGAGATGGGCCGCTCACATAGTTAGGCAAGCAGGTGGAAAATGGACGACATATTAACTATATTGGATTTTTAGAGAAAAGAAACGACTGAGACGAAAACGAAAATCTAGGTGGATAAATGAAATAAATCTTTTTTCGGAGCTATATGAATGAGGGTAGTACCAGACCGAGAT
>JAGDQP010015968.1:0-41518 GCA_022664845.1 Lepisma saccharinum | reverse complement strand
GAAAAAAAAAACATGATCATTTTACATTATTATTATCTCTGCGACTAGGACAGCAGTGATGGAGTGGATTAATACAAGGATTGTTCTAGTAAATTATCAGTCATCACCTGCACAAAACAGTAGTGATTAGTGACAAAAGTAGTGTGTCAAACAGTAATACATCTGGAAAAGGTTTGAAAGTTGAAAGAAGGTGCAGAAAATTATTCTGCCATGCAGGAAATTATTCTACCAACTCCAGCATTTAACATTAGTCATTTCAAAATACACTGAAATGCCAAAAGTCAAGGGAACTAATTGACGGCGCGGTAACAACGCGACAAACCGGTCGAATGACGCGAAGCAGTTGCACTGTGGTCAATTCGACTTCTGTGAGTGAAGTTAAATGTCGTGTACTATGGTGATAGCAACACGACGGCGTTTGAGCGCTAGACGATAGTTGGTGCTAGACGAATGGGGCATGAGATTTCGGAAGTCGTCTGGACATCGAACTGCAGTGCCAAAGGTGGACCGTGAGTACCGTATTGGATGCATTATGACCCATCAGGGACAATGCAGTGGCCACGCAAGGGTGCTGAATGACCAAGACCAGTGACGTCTGAGCAGACTCGTCTGGGCAAACAGACAAGAAACAGTGCATGATCTAACAGCAGGAATCAATGCAAGACTTTCCACGAGCATGTCTCAGAGGTCAGTACAGCTCAATTAGGTCTCCATGGGGTATCGCAGCCGAAACCCCACACATGTGCCATTACTAATGGCTGTCCATCGGCGAGGCGGCGACTCACGTGAGTTTGGGAACACGTTGTTTGGGCCTTAGAGCACTGGCAACCTGTAGCGTGGTCAAATGAGTCACGTTTCCAATTGGTACGCGCGCATGGTGAGGTCCGGATGTGGCGCAGACTCCATGAGGCTATGGTCCCAAGTTGTCAGCATGGCACTGTGCAAGCTAAAGGTAGTTTCGTCATGGTCTGGGGTGTGTTTGCTTGGCATGATTTGGGCACTTTGCTTGGCACTTGAAACATTTGCTTGGCACTTGAAACAAATATTGACGAATCAGCGCTATAATCAGCTACTTGGTGATCATCTCCAGCCCTGCCAATAATGGGATTTTCCAGGATGACAATTCGCCATGTTACCGGACCGCAATGATGTGCGACTGGTGTGAGGAACATTCTGGCAACTTTCAGCGCATGATTTGGTTCTCTTGGTCGCCGGACATGAACCCTATCGAGCACATGTGGTATATCATCGAACGGGTTATTCGTTACCAGGAACCTCCATCTGCAACAACCACCGAATTGTGGACGACAACCGAAACTGAATGGCTGCACATTTGTCCAACGGACTACCAGCGACTTGTCGCATCCCTGTTACGTCAAGTTGCTGCACTTCGCCGTGCTCGAGGTGGTTCCACACGTTATTAGGTAGTTATCCCATGATTTTTGGCAATTCAATGTAAGTATTTTAAATAAAAAAAAACATCATTACATTTAATTTGTACATGTCTTTTTTAAATCATATGTCTTTACGCGATTATGTATAACTACGGTGATCATATTTTCTCAGTTAAAATTCGGAACATATGTTACAGGGTTCTAATGCATTTCTCTGCCTCTTTATTTCTACATAGTTTGAGGGTCAACATATTAACCACTACATAAAATCGATACTAGACTGATCATGCCATGAAAATTTTAATAAATATATGAAGTCAAGGAGCGGAGTAATCTTGATCGTCCACTTCCAGTTGAAACAAAATTTTCAGTTCTAACTCAGCGTTTGCCCTTGTTTTCTCTTTGTGGTTCGTTTTTTTCTTAATATGTCTTAATTCTTGCAAGAAAATGTAAATCTTATTTACAACATGCAGTAACATATGCACATATTGGTACGTGCATAATCCAAGAATTAACAGGCTATATGAATAGAAGCATTCGTCGCACAGTGCTGACAATTGTAAATAACTGAGTTAGAACTGAAAATTTAATCCATATTAGATTATACTAGAGGTGGACGATCGAGGTTAAATATTAGCTCGAGTGTATATCTTTAGGTAACAGCCAATCACTCCAGCATCGTTACGTAGAGCTCAATGAAATAAACCCAAGAAAATGTTTCTATTTAGGTCATAAATTTAGTTACAAAGTTGCGATTTAGAAGTAAGTCAGTGTTGACAATAGGGCTTATATGTCGTACCACTCACGATAAAAATCCATACCCCACTCTTTTGCTGTTTAGTTGCTTTAATACCTAACTTATGGTTTATTTCTTAAAATACAACTCCATGGCTTACGAAATCCGCAAGTTCATCGCCGCAGTAACAAACGATTCACATAGGATTCTATACTGTGCAAGATCAAGCTAATTTTCATCTCGAACATCTACTTCACAAAGATGCATTCTAATATTGTTCTCCCAACGATGTCACGGTCTTCCCAACGGTCTCTTTCTATCTGACGTTCCAACCAAGATAGAATAGTCGTTTTCCTCCATCCAAAATACACTGCCTGACCATTTTAGTTCTACAGTGAATGAAATTTAAAATTTTCGTTAAATACCATTATGAAATAAAATTAGATCGGCCTTTTTTATATATATAATTACGAAATGTAATAAGTTTTCGGGATGCCGTGTTGAAAATTCGATACTGTGTTGAAAAATTCGGTACGTAGGATCACCGTACGTGTAACTAATATACTATTTTTATCTTATTGTTGTGGATATCCAATAATGGTTTCAATACTTTTAAGTTCTCCTAGTAATGATAAATTAATAGAAGATATGAATTACTTCAAGTAAGTATTCTTCTTGTTCTTGTTTAAATGAATCTTTATTTATTACGAAATTTAGTTTTCTTCCTTTCCGTGCAAACTATTTTTGAAGCTTTGTTCGAGATGAGCACAACGCCACAAAAATAAAGAAAATAATCTTACTAAAGCTTTAAGTATTTTTATGCAAATTTATTTTACAAATGTGTACAGATGTGTTATGGAGAGTAGAAAATTCAACACCTGTTCAATGTTTTCTTACAGACTTATGTTGAAAAAATTAAGAATATAAATATCAATTTTCATAGTTAAATAAACTACAAAATACCATAGCTAAAATATAATTGTCACATAATAAATTCACTCTTTCGCTGTTTCTATAGACAAAGTCAGTTCTACGTTTCATATTTATGACAATATTTCATTATTCGACTGAAGTTTTGTATCCACGAGATCGATCAATGTATTCGGTTCTGCTTGTGGTTGAAAGAAGGAGAGTTCTTACGAAATCAATTTCATTCACAATTTAGTATTTATTTTATATCTGAGATTACTGTTTAATTCGATATGTGCTTCTCTATACTGAACTGTATCTGCAGCTATAGTTTTCTTTCCATTGAAGTATCGGGTGCCTCTAATGTAAATTCGTTTATGTTCTACAAATACAGATGGAATATTTTACACAGGCTAAATAAATACTGAATATTTGGTAAGAGAGACATTGGCACTTATAATATATGTAGAAATTAAAGCCCTCGATGAAAGGAATTTTTACGTCTTTCAGTTCCGTTCCGTTCATTTGGCAAACTTTTCAGGAGTTGAAGTTTCGGACGATGAGTCCATGCCTTCTATATGTGAAAAACGTGTTAGTGGCAAGGATGAATTAAATATTGGTCATTAAAGACAGAACGCAACTGTCGCAGTTCTGTATTGTCAGGAATTGATGAGAAATGTAAAGTAATTTAGAAAATATGAAGAGAAATGAAGAGGGGAGATGGAATATCGGCTGCTGAAAGGTGACTTGAATCACTGAGATGTTGTGTGTAAGACTGTATTTTGATTATTTATTATATCGGAATTGTACTGTTTTAGATAATTGATTTATTTTTTACATGCAGAAAATACTTTCTGAAGTATGTCAATAATTGTAGGTATTTTGTATAACAATTTGGGTGTAGTCTTGAGAGTGTTCAAATCATCACTGAGTGATAGAAGCAGTTCGTTGCTAGTTAGATCTTCAAAAATCTTGAAAAAGTCTTTGAATATGTCTCCAACAGTGACATTTGAAGTGTTTGTAGTAGAGGCTGCCGGAGCAGTAACTGCAGTAGGAGAAGCAAATTTTTGGGCTCCCTGAGGAGATGTCTTGTTAGTATTCGTTCCCTTTAATCTGGCGTCTCATTGCTTTTGTATGATTTTTTGAAGAGTTTTGCACCCTCTGTAGTTAGCTGTATGGGTGCCGCCACAGTGTACACAGTGGGGTGGTTCATCAGTGTTTTTCTTTGGACATTGTGAAGATAAATGTCCACATTTGACACAGCGTGGTAAATTATAGCACGATGACTGTACATGTCCAATGCGCTGACATTTATGACATTGGAGAATAGACGAACGTTTGTAAGGTTCAACTTTGATAACATGATGGACTAAATATCGTATAGAAAGTATTTGAGATGAATGTTCATCTTGACGAATCGTAGCAAGAAACAATGGATATCTAATTTGAGCCTTGTTGGTATTATCCTTACCATGCATTTGTGTGACAGAAACTACAGAGAATCCTTGTAAAACAAGATCAGCAATAATTTCTTCAACAGAAGTGTCTAGTGGCAATTTTCTGATGACAACTTTTGTGGTACGATCTGGTCTTTTATTTTCAGTAGCAAATTGAACTTTTTGCTGTATACAAAAGGTTTGAAGCTTGTCAACATCTAGTTTTGTTTTGGTCTGAAATTTAATAAAATCAGATGTGTGTTTGATGACTGGACGATCCTTACAAATTGCAGATAAGCTTTTACAAAAAATATATCTCTCAGTGATACCATACAAGAATAAAGCAGGTGGATATTTAGTGCGAGCATTAATAGGCTTTTCATGATGAGCTGTATTTTTAGAAGAGTCTAAATTATCTGAAGTTAGTGGTTGAAATGAATTTGAAGTAACAATTGGTGTATTGTCAGTTGAAACTGTTTGTAATTTGGCAGATTTCTTAGGAAAATGAAAATCATCAACGTCCATAGACGGAGTGTCAGGTGTCCCAAAAAAGGGCCGATTTGAACAAGTGATATGAGAGACGTCATAATTGAGAGAGGAAGACGAGAAGGATTTTGAAATATCACAACATAAAGCGGCCTTTGTAGCGGGATCAGCAGCACGTGCAGCTTTTATGCGTGCAGCACGTTCATGACCAGCAATCATAATCGCATCATTCTTATAGGTTCTTTTATATAGAGAAACATCGCAAGGACTCATGCAATACTTGAAGTCGGGCTTTTTCATATCTTCAACGAGAGTGGCAACATCTTTTACTTCGAAACTCATAATTATTCCGGTTTTTGGCTGGAACCAAGCAGAACAAGCTCCTCACGCTTCGGATCCTATTGCTCGAGTCGTGAGGTGTGACTCAAAAAAAGGTGTGACGTCTTTCAGTTTGCTCCAGTGTCCTGATAAATGTAGGAATTTCCGTTGTTCTGAACGTAATAGCGTCCAGATTTTAATGTTGAGTGTTTTTCCCATTCAGTGCGTAATTTCCTCCCTTCTACATTTTTAATATAGGTATTTAAGTCTGTATTTAGATGGATGTAGTGTAGGTCTTTCTAAGTGAGATTATTTTCTCCAATTATTTCTATCTATTTTTAACATATTTTGTCCGCACTGGCCATTTTCGTTTTACTGTGGTTTGCATCCGTCTTCTTTCTCTTACTATATTTCCACCAATAGTATATTCAGTGAATGCTTCAATTTATAATTTTACTTCAAAGATGTCCTAACTTGTTTTTGTCCAGTTTCTATTTTCTGTTCTCTCGCGTGTACCTGATTATTAAGTACATTTTGTATTATCACGGAGATTAATATTACCAAAAGACCGAAGTTGGATCATGCTTCCGGATAAGAATATCGCGACCCCCGGTCTTTAATACATAACAATACTTGAAGAAGGGAGACAGAAGTGTAGCTTTAGATAAGAAACTAAACTACTGTACAACAAACTCCTTCTTCGTCTCGATTCTTGATCGTCTCGATTCATGAGATCATTTGAATCTGAAAATTTGAATACGACGTATACTGAAAACAATATCATTATATAATTTAACATTACTCGTAAGAATAGAATATGTAATGCTGAATAAAATTTAGATTTGTTTACCTGACAGGATTTGGTGTTGTTCAACGAAAACCTTCACTCTGGAAACGTAATGCGTATAGCTTAAAATTTCTAATTAGAGACACGGTCGAAATAGGTAGTCATAAATATTAAGAAAGCATAAGAATAAGAGGAAAAGATTGGTTAATAGTTATATGGGGTATTGATGTTGAATGGAGCGAAAACATAGACTTGTCAAAAGTGTGATAAAAATGGAACTGGAATTGGTAAAAATAATTCAGCTGACACGAATTTAAATCTTGTCGAATAAATGAAAAGCACGGCAAGACGAAAGATGAAAAATGTCCTTAAAAAAAAAAAAAAAACTGGAAACAAACTGAAGTGAATACTAACTCTACGGCTTATGGAACTTGCAACTTCATCGCCGAAGTAACAAACGTTCGCCATTGAATTTTATCCTGCACAACATCAAGCCAGTTTTCATCACGAACACCTACTTTCGCGGTGTTAGAACTTTTTTGGACTCAATAGAAACATGAGTTGCCCGATACTAAGCGAATTTTTATTTCCTTCCGTGACCTCAGGTTTGCTTGTTACGTATCTATGACCTCATCCCTAATTCTTATGTTTTTATTTCCTTCATTCCATATGTTTCGGTTGTTATCATCTATTTTGTTTTATCTATATTTACCTGTAGAAATATCTTATCGCACGCTTGTACTAAGACGTCGGTGTTGCTTTGTAATGCATCTATATAGCCACCTATTAAATCTGCATCATCCACGTATACGAACAGTTGATCCAAATCATTCAATTATAGGTCCTTTTTGTCTCCTTTAATTTTTAAAATCGCATATTCTAACGCAAAGTTAAACAGTAGTGGTGATACGGCATCCCCCTTGTTTCCATTCGTTGCGAATCTTCAAACTATCTGACATACGGTGTATTATCTATCCTTACTCTGCTTATGGGTCGCTAAGAATGCAATAATTACCGCGGAATCTCGTTACTTCCAACCTGTTACAAGGTATTAAGTAATATTCTGTTAACACGCCTAAATGTATACGTAGATGAAATAATTGGAGATCACCAGTGTGGATTTAGAGGAAATAGATCCAAGTTTGACCAGATTTTCACCTTGAGACAAATCTTGGAGAGGAAATAGGAATACAATGGGACTCTTCACCAGCTATTTATTGATTTAAGGAAGACTTATGATTCTATTGAAAGGAAAAAACTAAACGATGTCCTGGCAAAAAAGGAAAAAACTAAACACATGTTAGTGTACCCGGATGATCTAGATTTAATAGGGGAAGATAGAGGCACCAGAAAGTAGTATCGATGTTTTAGTAGATGCGTGCGATGAGATGAGATATGTCTACAGGTAAACATAGAGAAAAAGAAACACATGATATCAATTCGGAACACAGGAAATAGGTCGATAACAATTAAGAACGAGAGCAAAAATTTAAATACTTGGGAGCATACATAACGAGCAAAAACGAGGCAACGAAAGAAATAAAAAGTCGTTTAGTGTCGGGCAACGAATATTTCCATTCAGTCCTAAAACTCCTAACCTCGCGATTAATATCAACTAAGTTGAAATTGAAAATATACAGAACGGTTACTATACCGGTAATACTTTACGGTTGCGAAAAGTTGGAGTACGACCCTATCAGATGAAGTTAAATTGCGAGTGTTTGAAAATAAGATTTTGAAAAAGATATACGGGGCAAAACGGGATGAGATGATTGGAGAATGGAGGAGATTGCATAATGAAGAATTTCACTTACTTTACGACTCACCCGATGTTGTAAGAATTATGAAATCACGATGACTAGGATGGGCAGGCCATGTAGCTTCGATGGGAGAAAAACGAAGACTATATTCCATTTTGATTGGAAAGCTGTAGGGAAAGAGACCGTTTGGAAGATCCAGACTACGTTGGGAGGATATTATAAGAGATCTTCAAGAAGTGTGTGTTTATGATGAAAACTGGCTTGATCTTGTTCAGGATAGAATCCTATGGCGAACGTTTGTTACTACGGCGGTGAAGTTCTGTAAGCCATAGAGTAAGTACGTAATATCTTAGATTTTGCTGCTTAAACAATGTTAAGGTATATCTAATCCTTATATTGGTGTTCATGTAAACTGTAAATAGATTTAAGATTCAGAACCTCAGTTCGTTCCTACTTTTGAAATAATTGTTACTGTATGGTAATTTTATGATGGCGAATTGCTTGTGCAGAAAATTTTGTTGGATTCGCGCTATAAATTTTCAGATATTCCTCAGAAAGCTGTACTATCAAAAGAAATCGAGTTATATAATATAATGCAAATTAGTGGCGATAAGGAAGGTGAATGTGGAAGGAATTTGTGTGTAAGATGTTTGGAAAGCATAAGAATTTAACGCTAGCAGTAGTGGCTTAGTAAAAGTGGTTAAAGAAAAAGGTTCCGCCAGTAGCTATTGGTTATATTAAGAAAATGACTCACGAGAATAACGCTATTTAAACATCGCTAAAGAAGCTTTCTCTCACAAGAGCAGAAAGCATTAGATAGGCTGACTGAAATACTGTTGAAATATTAGAGTTCAGAATAGTCTCATTGCGTGTTCTTTTGTCAGATGCGACGTTTAGACCTTGGCACAATACTGACAAGGTCGCTGAAGCAAATCGTTAAGAAGTAAATGTTCACTATGGACGTGGAAGTAGTTGCACACCTAAACATAGAGACATAAACACAGATAAGTAGAGGGCATCTCTGTTGCTGTGGTAACTACTTTCTATTGCTATTATTATTACTACCAGCACCAGGCTCTAAACTGCAGTTCCTTAAACAAAGATAAAATAGCTCAAGCAAAATTATGTTAACAGATCAGATAATTGTAAATTCTAGACTACCCGCAGGGGAGACTTTTAGGGTCAGTTCTACAATCGACCGCTAAACTCCTAGTCAGGGCTAAGTTGATGCCAAGTCTGATTTTGGCCAATGAGAGTACGCAAAATGAGAGTTGGCCTCAACTTACCGCTGACTAAAAGTTTAGCGGTCGATTGTAGAACTGACCCTTAGCCAACTTACGCTACTTTCGTCCATTGACTAGTATTTATTTATTTAGAATTAGCTAAATTATAATATGTGTCGAATCGGGCACGCTCACCCCCTCCAAGCAAACCTCTAGGAATCCGCGGGAGGAGCCAAAGCCATAGTGCTGTTAACAACCATAAAATTTATTTTATCTTATCCAGGAAATCCACCGAGGATAACCTATATGTAGTGTTCGGATGTCCATAATTGCTTAGAGTAGATTTTGATTTAAGCTTGAGCTAAAGGTCAAACTGAAAGTTATTTGTTTGGATAGAGCTAGTGTTAGGTAATTGGTTTTTAGGTTAGGTTTCGATGGGTTGTATTATTAAACAATCATGCTTTCTTTCTTTCCAGTGGTTGCTGCGAAGATTCTAAGTGGCCATTTGAGAATAATGATGTTCAATAATTTTTTATGATGTCTCGTGGTAGCCGTACCGAAAGAGTGAATTATGGCCCGCAGGGCCACTTAAAATGGACATCTGGCCATCTTAGGCCACTTTAGTCCTTTGAAAATTGTTTGTTTGGGTTTGTTAATTTTAAATGTATGTTTGATTACGAATCGGTTTCCGCGTCAGACAAAAGCTTTTTGATATTAATTTTAAATTATCTAAATGAATGATCCGAATTGTTTGATTTCTACTCTCTAAAATAGTTTTAGGAATATCATTTTTATATTTGGTTAAATTATAAATAGATATTCTATTGGTTTAGAGTGGGAATAGCAGGTGGGAGGTATTTCGTCCTCACTTGCTCGAGAAACCACAGAGACTCAGTATGTTTTGTAGTTTGATTGTTGTGCATGTTTTGTTATTGTTTAATAATTTGTATAATCCATCGCATCGACGCATACATTAGTTCATGTTTTTCTTTGTATTTGTAGATATGAATGTTTTATTTTCCCTCGTTATTCCTGTGTATTATTAGTTTATCTTTTGTAATAATTCTTGGTAGGTTATGTTGTGTCTTTTGATGATTATGTTAAGTTCCTTAGGTAGGTTTATATTTGCAAATTTCTTTTCTTTATTGGATTCTATGTATCTTATTTGACTGTTATTAATATAGGTTGCCATCGGAGGAAAGTGACTATAGAGTGACTGACTATCATCTTGCCATTTCCTTTGTGAAACTCTTAACCAATATCGTTCGTACCTCTCCAGATATTCCATATTTGTTTTTGAATGAAACAATTCATGTCCATATATTATTGTAGGCCTTAGTACGGTGAGGTAAAGCCTAGTCTTAATTTTAAACGGCATATTCGAAAGCAGAATAGTTTTAAGCATCGAGAACACCGTGAGAGCTTTTTCCCTTCTATCCATTATGTGTGATTTAAATGTCAGTCTTTTGTCCAATGTAACTCCTAAATATTTTGTACTATTAATTGGTTTTATTTTTGTAGTGCCTATTGTTATGAATTTTCATTTATTTTTTCTTGTTCCATGTCCCGTGGGATAAAATATGGCAAACTGGGTCTTTCCTTCATTCAATCTCACCTTCCAGGTCTTGCACCATTTAATAAATTTACGAGTTATCCCTTTCAGATTGGATATAATTGAATTTGAGGATCTGGCCATAGTCCAGTATGCAGTGTCATCTTCAAACAATCCCAATTGAGTTAGATTTGTTGGGGAAAAAGGAGTGTCATTCACATAGATAGAATAGAGAATTGGGCTTAAGGCGGCACCCTGAGGGACTCCCTTTTTTATTAGCATTTCCTGTGAGAATTCTTCCTTGGATTTAATTTTAGTTGTTCTGTTGTTCAAAAATTGGATAATCCATCTAATGATGGTTGTAGGAAGATTCACTGAATATAATTTATATATTAGCCCCTCGTACCACACTGTGTCGAAGGCCGCCGTTAAGTCCATGAACACTGCACCCGCCCGCCATCCTTTATTAAGAGCAGTCTGAATGTCCGTAATGATCCTCATCAACTGATCGATTGTTGAGACGTTATTTCTGAATCCAGCCTGATGTTTGGTGATGAGATCTTTTGCTTCTAACAAAAAGTAAACATTTAATCTTTTAGTTATGACTGTCTCACAAATCTTTGCTATTGTATTAGTTAGTGTTATAGGCCTGTAATTTGAAAATTGAAACCAACTTTTATTAAGTTTAGGTATGAAAATAGTGAATGCAGCTTTCCAATTTTGAGGTAGAAATTCTAGTTTTAGTGAAGCGTTAAAAAGATTGGATAGAATTTTGAAAAGAATGGGTGGGCCTCGTTGAAAAGCAATATAAGATATTCCGTCAGGACCTGGAGCTGTATTTTTCTTCTTTTTTATAATTTTTATAATTTCGTCTTGTGTAATTTCATCTAGAAGTGTTCTGGTGGCCTCTGTCGGATCATCCCGAATATCTTGTTCAATATCTTGATTGTGATCAGTTATCTGTTTTATTATTGCAGCTGTTTCCATTACTTCCCTTTGTAATTTTTCCTTGTTTCTGTCCTCATCAATTCCTATTCTGTCCTTGAATTTGTTATATATTAAATTAATAAATTCCATATTTGAAGTAATTGGAAGATTGTCTAATTTATTTGGTATGGAGAATCCAAACTTTGTATCTCTAAATGCCGATACAGATTTCCAGAAGCTTTTGGGAGTTTTATGATAATTTTCAGTTAGTTTTGATATAAAATTTTCTAATTTTTGTTGTCTAAAGCTGGCAATTTTTCTTTTAATTTCTTTATGTCTTTCGTTTATTTGTCTTTTCAAAACTTCAGAAGGTTGTCTGTGATGAAGGTTGATTAGATATCTTTTGTCCTTTATAATTTCAATAATGTTCTCAGGCAATCTTTCTGCGTGTGGGATTATTTTGTCATATTTGACATGTTTTTTGAGTGCCTTTTGTATTGTGTTTGTGGTAATCTGGTTAACTCTTTCGATATCCTCAAGAGTATTTATACCAATTTGTAAGTCTTGAAGTTCTGTTTGTAAATAATTTATATATTTCTCCCAATCTGTTTTGTTGTAATTTGGAAATTTCGAAATGGAAATGTTTTTGATAAGTTTGAGATTGAATTTGATATAAATTTCACCATGATCAGTAGGTAGATTGACTTCAACGTTCTTCTCTATAAGTTTGTTTGAAATGTTAGGTGAGATTAATATTTTATCTGGTGCCGTTTCAACGTTGTTAGCAAAACGAGTAGGTCCTACATTTACATTGATTAAAGGGGATTGTAGCAGACATTGAAACAATTTTGTGCCCTTGTCATTAGTGATTGGATAACCCATCAACTGATGCTGACTGTTTATATCTGCAGCATTAATGAGTTTCTGATATTTCGTAAAGTATCTCAATAAAGGTAGACTGTTGTTGATATCAGTTCTAGGACTAGAATATAGGGTTGCAATAATAATTGGATCTTTTGGTTGATGTATTTCTATAGCTAAAGGTGTGGTGAGAGCATCCTTTAGATGATCTGGAAGTTCCAATTCTGTGGCATTAAATTTATTATTATAGCAGTACCTCCTGATGCAATATTTCTGTCATTTCTAAATATTGAATAACCATTTAAGTCTAGTTTAACGGTGTTAGTCAGTTTTGTTTCATTCAGAATTATTACATCTATTTGTTTATCCCTAACTAGTTGCATGGTTTCGTAAACCTTTTCTCTTATACCGTTTATGTTTATAAACATAATGTGTAGATTGTATTGTAATGATATGTTAATTTTATGTGCATTCCTATTGTTGTCCATGATGGATTGTTACTGTTTTTGTATTTATGTTGTTATAGTAACTAGACAAAAATTAATACAGACACTTGTGTAAATTCATCTAAACAATATTATACATTTTGAGTGAAGTGGTGAGGAAGATACAATTTTACATACAACCTACAGTAAATTTTATTTTCTAAACATCTTACACCAAGAAAGTGTGAGATAATCTTAGACATATTACAAGATATGTTTTTAAGTATTCAAGTGTTGATCAGGAGCAGTTAGTGTGAGTCATCTGTAGGTTTTTATTTCAAATATTTCAGTCCTGACATTAAGAATTATTATTTACTTATTGGTACGGTGATAATTTGTCATACCGCTCGATTTGCTTGCCAAGTTTAATTTTTTGGCGCATTCTTCGGGTATCTGGTGTGCAGAATCAAACAATTTCGGTATCAAATTTTCGGCTTTCATTGTCACATATTTTTGTTTCAATATGGCGGACACCAATTCCACGGAGCTCATACAGTCTAATATAAGCAGTTTTAATGAAATATCCCTCTCTCTTTAACCACCCAAATACACAGTTACACACATGAAACACCCAAATATATTATTTCATAATTGTTCTGAAGGTCTTGCAACTCCTTTCTGTACATTTCACAGTGTGTGATGAGGCATGGAGTCCGGGTCTTGAATTCGCACCAGTCGTAGTTTCTCTGTTCTTTTAAGGATATCTACTCAAATAATTATGATGAATTGTCCCTATAACTCCTTGAGTGGTGCCGATCGCTTTAATTGTGAGGTCTGAGGCACCAGGTCAACATCTCCAAGGTTCTGGGTTCAGATCCTGGCTGGGGCATAGTTGTTTGTTGATTTAAGAAAATTAAGAACTAATGGAATCTTGAGAGGCTGCAGTCATTAGTTACTAAAATGGTTAAAAAATTCAAAGTTTACAAAAGATTTCATTGTGTAGTGGATTAACATCGACTAAATATCCCGTTTGTGTAAACTGATTTTCAATTTGTGTGGCTTTGCCGTATTTGCTTAATATTTAGATGCTTAAGTCCTTATCTGTTTTTATGTATGGGTGTGTATGCACCATGTGCACATTATGTATCCAGCTCCCACTAACTGTTAGATGATTCTATAGAAAACTATAGAAAGCTAACACACCATTTTTTTAGAAGGATGTACACATACTCTTATTTTGACAAGGGTTAGGTGGCAGAGCAGTCATAGGCTGAACCTCGACCGCTTCAATGAAGACCATTTCAGACACCTTTCACCTAGTGGGTGTCAATGAGTCAATTAATGGATTCGTCCACGAGTTAATCAATTTCAAGGATTTCTGTTACAGATTTAGTTTAGTCCATTGATTTGATTTTAGTGTTTGTTTCTTTATTCCAATTGTCTCTCTGTATTTGAATGTTTCTATGTAGGTTCTTCTCCCTTAAGCTTATCTCAAAGTACTGTTGTTTGACCTCTGATATACTAGTCACCGTCAAGCTGCATCTTTTTCCCTCTCCTGGGTCGTGAGGTTTATGGTTCCGTTCTTTCTGGTTTTCTTGATGGTGTAGAACTCTTCTGAACTCTCAATTCTTAAATTGATTAACATGGTGGTGTTCATTTCCTGTTTTCTTCCACAGCTTTTTATCTCGTGGTTTTGCTCAGATTTTGGTCCTCAAAACGGCTGTTTTCAAATTTGTCCATTTACTTTTGTTCATGTATTCTTGCATGTTTCTAATTGATTTTCCGTGTGTTAGAATTCTTTTGGTTGAAATCTTGTATGTTAGTTAAGCGTTTTGAGTGAAAGCAACTACTTATGTTAGATGTTTCAAAATTTTTTAACTCTTAAATGAGAGCAGCGGAGGGCTCTTGTAGCATCTTCACCCATCAGATTTCTTTGTTAGATTCCTTCTTGATCCCTTTTCAGGAGTTCTAGATTAGTTTGTTCAGTTTGTTCTTATAGTTGGGGCTAGAAATTTTATGGGAAAATAGCTCTGTTTTCACATTCTTTTTTTTTCTCTTGACCAACCGATTTCTAAAGTTTATTTATCCATTATTTTATATACCATTTTACTCTCATAGCCTTTAGAAGGAGACACTCTTCCAAATTCTTTCAATCTTTCCCCAAGTCGCTGCTCATTATCTATAATTCATTTCAAACCTAATGCCTTTCTCTTAATCAGTCAGTCGTTAAGCAGTTGAGTTTGACGACTGTGCATGTAAAAGTTCATGTCTTGAAATAAGCTTATAATATACATCCGTTTGGTCTCTTCGTTAACCTCCTAGACGTTTTTCTTGGTTTGCCTTGACACTCAAGTGTGAACGAAGGTTCTTTGCACTATTGTTTAAGCGATTTATACAGTTGTCCTTCGTAGCAGCAAATATCCCTACGACATCATCTAATAATCTATATGTAGTCAAGTATAGGTTTCACAGACCTTTATCAGTCAATGGGAAATCAAGTTTGAATTTAGTGGAAACACGTTTCATTGCCAAGTTAGACAAGTTCTGTAAACTAATACCACAACATATCTGACAGATGTCGTCCCTTGGGAAATAATTTTCTCGTGGAAATAGTTAACTAATATTCAGGGTAGTTTCTCCGTGTTATTCCGGCATTTAGCTAGTAAATTGGTTTATATGTATAGTCGAACTCGCAGCTTATAATTCTTACATTATATTAATATTTCAGAACTGGAAAAAGATATCTCACTTATAGCGTTCATTTATAACAATGATAAGTGTTTGCCTTGTGATATAAATATTAATCTTTTTAATAAATTTTCTCATTTAAACCGGATCCTACAATAACTACATTGTTGTATTTTCAAAGGCATTTTTATTTATCTCTGTTGCTTTCATAGCAACCTCGTATTAATGATGTCGGCCATATTTAAGTAGAAATAATGATTTAGTTTTATAGTGCGACGAATTTCCAGGATCAGAAGAATCATCTGAAACCAGATGCTTAACAAAATGTTGAAGATTAAGCTGTATAAGTAACTCAGAAGTATATAATTTTGTATTATTTAACAGTAATTAGACATTCAGCCCAAGTAGTACCAGATTGATTTACGTTGAAATAATGATTGAATGCAGTCCTTTCCTATGGTAACCAAACTGTGACTAAAAGACGGATATTTGAATATGTTTACACTTCGATCAACCTTTGGGCTGCACTTTAAATACTCTCCCGGATTGTTCAAAATAATGTAGGCTAAGTTAGATAAGTCGAATTGGTTTAGCTTAACTTACACTAGTTAATTTAAGTCATCTTCAACTGTGCTTAACACCTCTAATGCTTCGAAATCAGATTCAAAATAGTGCACTTAACATGGTGATTTCTTGTCCGGGGGAGTATCCAAAGAGCTACTCAGGGAGTATCCAAAAATATCCTGTAAATGAATCATTCAATATGAGAAAAACTTTCAAGTTACAGACATGTCAACTTTCACACAAAATGCGTGAGTCACACGCACTCAAACATCCACTCACGCTCTCACGTAAATAACCTGCAAACTCACGCATTGGTAGATGTATAGTATGGAGAAGAATTGTTGAACTGATCAGATCGTAAACTATTTCAATAACTTTAAAAACGGTTAGCTTTGTTTGTTTTCAAGTAGGACCAACTCTGAAAATTGAAATTACTTGTTACCGTATGCTATGTGTGTTTTGTACAGTACTTTTGTGATAATTAACGTCTGCGTTGTAGCTCAAAGGTATGTTATTAGTTTCTCATGTAAACTTCCGCATTTTTCCCCTTTCTTGTTGGTAAACGTCACGCATTGGCACTTCTCTGGGTTGACAAATCTAAAGTTATGAAAGAAACTAATGTTCTTCAGGATGTATAGAATGAACAAATATTAATTTGTGAATACAAAAAGACTTGGAAATGTCATTTTTATCTTCATTGATTCGTTCCCCTTAAGTGCATTTATAGCTTGTAAAAATTATATTGAATGCAATATATTATGAAAGCGACAATGATAAGAGCAGATGTAAAATAAATAAATAAAATAATATAATCCTGCTCTACTTTCCTGAAGGCTAATAGCCCAAAGAATTTATTCAAACATAAGATTTATTGCGAATGTATCTCTTAACAAAGAATTAACAGCCATGATTCTGATTTATGATACTTTGTAAAGAATTCTTTCTATAGACTTTTAAGTCACCACAAGGTGTTGACAATAATGATAATTGTCTTTCCTGGAGACAAATGCCTGACCTGAAGGTTCCGTTTCACTACAAAGAAGTGTACTCTTGATTCGCAATATCATACAAGTGTACTCTTGTACGATATTCCAATAGCGGAATCTGGTGGTGAAAGTAGATCCAGAATCAGTGTTCCCTCTAGGAATCAATTCAGGAAATCCTAGATGCTTTAAGACCAAAGTACGAAACTTTTGACTCACTGAGAACACACACAAACTAGTGGTAAAAACATTTCTATATTAGCTTTCCGATCATTAATGAAAATGTATTTGTATATTTCAGAATGTTGAACTCTGAAGAACGGACAAGAATACCTGATTGTTGTTCAACCTCCTACTTACAGTCTGTTTAGGTAATTATAATTCCACACCTAATTTCATTTGCGTAGCTACAACAAATTGTCACACTCAAAAATATTTACAAACTACGAATGCATGAGTTATTGTATCTAATTGAAATGTACAAAGTTTAAGTGTAACTAATTACCGTATTTATTGATCTGTATTATTTCAGTTCTTAAAAAGTATTGAGCAATTAAAAATTCAATTATTTGGAAACGTAAATATTAGTTGTTACAACTACAAACATGTCAATTTATAATAAATATTTTAAATTAACAAATGGTATGTCACATCACATGAAAACATTTGAAGATTCCTGGTATTAGGAATGCTGATGATCTCATAAAGCGTAGACTATATCTGCCCCTATGTGTTAAGTATTTTTCCAAAAGATTTGAAGAAATTATATTTTGAAAAGACCTTCAAATTTGAATTCTAGTTTTTAAGGCCTTTAGGCAACTTTGGCTTAGGCCGGATGGATGATGATGGGATGAATTAGTGGAATGGAGAAAGTGGGATGAAACGGGAAAACCCCAGAAAACTCACCCACACATACACGGTGTTTGTCCACCACAAAGCCCACATGGTATGAGTAAGGATTGATCCTTTGACTCCTAGCACCAAAGGTGCCCTACCAATTGAGACACCGCGGCCCACACGTGCCTTCGAGAGCAGAAAAGTTGTTCTCAAAAGTACAAAAGAATTACTATTTTGATTTTTGTACTAGTAGGAGTAACTTTAAAATGAATATAAAGTTTTGGTGTAATATTAAAGTAGCGTGTATATATTCAAATCTTAAATTTCTACAACGATTAAAAATGTAAATAAAACCAAGATATTTTAAAAATGTATTTCAATAATATGAGTTTTCATATCAACGACAAGAATAATAATTTGAAACTTATAACAAATTTAAAAAAAACTTATCTCAGCCATAAGGTATAAAATTACGTACCACCGATTGAATGAAAATATTTAGTGCAACTAATTGCTTTTTTTGTTTTCCTTTTATATTTTTTCGGAGAGTTCAATTAGTGTTTTAATGTGTTTAATCACTGGTAATGAATACTGCGTCACGAACTAGAACAGACTTGCCCGGACTTACTACGTCCCTAACAGACAAAAATTATTCAACGCGCTGGGTGTTTCTAAGGGTCTTTCCAAAAATATTCGATTACGATATCTAGAAAACAAATTGTATAAAACAACTCAAACAATAGCAGATTTAAACAATTTAGTAGCACAATTCTTAATGGATAAAAAAATTAAATTAGAATTTGAGTGTCTGTTTCACAAATTATGTAAATTGGAATAAGCCGAAGTAAACTAAGATAAGATAAATGCGAGTCATCTATGTACGGTTAGTAGAAAGAACTATTAAATTTTTATTGAATAATTTATTAACAGCTTCAAGCTACAAATTGCAGTATCTTTTATTGTGACAAACAACACCATATTATACTACTTTTTTTTAAATAAAGGCTTTCCATCTTTGATTCAACTAACACCGGCGAATACTCTGCTTTTATTGGTAATGCAGATAACAGCAGTTATTAGATAAGGGAAAACACACAGTACTTTTCTATTGTACCGAATAATGTTAATGGTAAGTTTAGCGCAGCTAAGTCTAACTGAATGGAAGAAATTTGAACATTAGATTTAAAAATGGGTTGGCAACAGTAAACGACTGCACCAATCAAGTTGTTCCGGTTGCTCTAAACTGGTCTAGTCAATATCTATCGAATCAAAAATCAAGCGGCTCTCTACCCGTTGTAGTTCCTGAGATTTAATTTCCGGACACAAACAGACGGACGGGCATCATGAGCGGGATTTTAAAGTCCTACCTGTAATAGCTTCTCTATCAACTGACCTAAAAGTTACCCAAGGTTACCATCTTCTAAAAACCGTCTTATTTGAGAACGTAGCGACATGTACTGCCTGAACTGAAGATAATACTTTGAGAAATTTCTCTGAACTGTTCACAAACGAACATATATCAGTAAGGCTCACTGATCACTGTTCAAAGATTAGCTCGTTTATATATTTCCAAATTAAAGACTTAAGACTTGAGGTCGTTAAAAGAGCATAGCTTAAAAAAAACATTAATTTTCATAGAGCGAATCATAAACGAAGAATAGTCTTCCCTCTAAGATAGTTGCGATTGAGCTTTGTAGCAACAAAATTCAATTTTAAAATCATGGACTCAAAGCACTCGTGTTGGTAGTTGAAAATTAATATTGTCATAATACGACAATATTTCAATAGATTAATGTCTTTACTAAATAATCCACTTAATGGCAAGGAAATTGATTGGTAGATTCAGGAACAACTTAAATAATAAATATTGCTTATGGATATACCTGAATTTAGCTCTAGTCTAGACGTGTCTAGGGCATGAAAAGTGTTACAACATTTAGATTGCACAATATTTCCCTCATGCTGTTTACTGACCTATCAGAGGATGTTAATTTATTAATGACTATTGTTTTTTACGACTGCATGTTCTAAAAAAATAAAAGCAATTACTAATTTGATTTTTGTATCTGCTAAGGAAAGTTTATCGGTTTGGAGTTACTGGTCTCCCACCAGGTGCCTCCCCACTCCCCAGGTGGCGGATAGAGGAATGCCGACAAGATATGGTATGTTCCAGAAATATTTCGGAGCGGACCAAACCAGTACCGGTACTGCTGTCTTGCAGTTAGAAGAGGGATCTACAAAGGCTAAGGGAAGATAACTTCGAACAAAAAATATAATGATGAGGGGAAGCAGCATCACCATTACCACTTTGGGGCTGAAGATGAATGACATCGGCAAGGCTAAGAGATGGACAGAGGACGACATCTTGAATGTCTACCTTTACTGAGAGGCGGTAGAGCGGACAACTCTACACCGCTAAATCATTTCAAGAAATAGGAACAGATTGTGCATGGATTCTCCTGGGGTAAAATATTCCGGAGGTAAACTAGTCACTCATTCGGATCTCCAAGCGAGGACTGCTTCAGGGGATCTCCAAGAAGCGGATTAAGATAGATCGTAATAGGAACATGGAACGTACGATCCTTATACAAAACAGGCGCTCTTCGGGTGGCGGTACGCGAGACCAAGAAGTACGAGCTGAAGATATTAGCGATATAGGAAGTCCGGTAGGAAGGTCAAGATAGCATCCGACAGGGCAAGTACACTTTCTACTACGGGGGAACATAGTCTCACGATTTTGGAACAGGATTCCTAATTAAGAACATTATCCTTATGATGGTGGTTCAAAATAATGTATTTGTAAACGAAAGACTATCGTACGTTACAATACATTCTTGATGGGGCAACACTTGAAATAAAAATTGTTGCCTGTTTCGTAAACTTTAAAATGATGTATATATCAATATGGTTGAACAATTACTGTGTTAGCTAGTGAGGTAGCAATGACGCACAACAGCCCGCGAACAATGGAATCACCCTTTCCACATTAGGCAGTTGTGAGCTCTCGACAGTTATAACAATTTGTCTTTGCTGTGTAGTGACAAGTAAAATATGTGATGAATTCGTAGCGTATTTCTACGGACTCTTCATGTGATATATCACGTACCAAGATAGCATGCCAGCTTGTAACAAGGTTGTCATTTCCTTGCTTCGAGCTTGTTAAGCTTGATATTGTGTTAAACTTATTAAACAAGCATGAGATAAACTTCTTGAAGAAAACAGGCGATTTGATTGTTATAACGAAACTAATTCAAGCCTGTTGGAACCAGCAAATATGCGTAGAATCTTGTCAAACTTTAAATTTGATATTTTTTCGTTGCGGTTTCACTGTCGTCTCAGTGCACTGAAGTTCCATCACATGCCAGACCTATTTCGACGTAGTCTAATCTTCAACAATTACTAGAGGTGTCTGTGGCCTGATGAACTAAGTATAAACAATGCTTCAAATTCGAACTCGGGCGCGTGATTTCGTGGTCTAGTGACTACAGCATCGGATTGGTGTGCACCTAAGTTCGATTACTATGCAGAAGTGTGTGTGCTACAAGTCACACAAAGATGACACGATACACCGTTGGATTCGTCATGGTCTCAAACGGTGGGGAAACATAAGTTTGACTCTAAAACTGACAGGTTCTTTTAAATCGCTTAGTATTCTCCATTTGTGCTCCTCCTAGATCTCATTAACTAAAAGTCCGACTGAGATAAACCATACACCGTTGAATTCGTCATGATTTGATACGGTGGGAATATTATCAGTTTGATTCTAAAAGTGGAAGGTCATTTAAATCGCTTAGTATTCTCCATCCCTATGTAGAGTTCATGTCCTAAACTGCTGGAGCTAGAAACACCAAAAATGGTATGAAGATACATCATAACCAGTAGGTTAAGCAAATATTACAAAAATGTTGAAAAAGTCGCCATCTTGAATCGAAAATGGCCCCCAAACTTATTGTTGTATAGAGGGAATAGCCTAAACGGCTGGAGCTAGAGAAACGAAATTTGGTACGGCGGTACATCATCATTAATAGGCTACGAAAATATTACAAATTGTTCCCACAGACGTCAAAGGCGCCATTATGGATCCAAACTGGCGGATCCTAAAATCCATTTATACACCGTTTGAGCTAGAGAAATGACATTTTATATGAAGGTGTACCATCACAAGCAGTGATGAGCAAAAGCAAGACCAAGACCAAGACCGTAGCGGTCTTGGTCTTGGTCTTGGTATGGCACACCCAGTCTTGGTCTTGGTCTTGCATCGGTATCCCTGGTCTTGGTGTTGGTCTTGGTCTTGCAAGCAAGAGTCTTGGTCTTGCATGCAAGAGTCTTGCAAGTTTTGCTTTTAAAAAAAATATACGTTTCATACGTAAATTTTACACCGAATATAGGGAATAGTAAAAGCTATGCGTATCATTGCCTGCCTTAATGCGTCAATAGTAACGGAAATATGTTTTAACGTACTGTTTATTTTCATGTAAGTGTACAGAATACAACTATCGAAGTTCAAGTTCGCTTTAATTTGAACAACATCACTAACATTTTATTATTTCACTTTTAGTTTACTTGCTGTTTTAGGCACACAACTATGTTTCGCAAGCTTGGACAAACTGCAATCATGGGTTATCGAAAATGATGTCCAAAATAATTTAGACATTGAAGTTGTTACCTTGTAACTATCCATAAAAGTGTGCTCTCTGTCATCTTCTAGTCACTGTTCCGTTTATTTACCATTCTCCGTGCTCCAGGTAAGTTCCAAAGGAAGACCAAACATACACGGATATTGTGTTTAACTAAAACTTACAAGAGAACTATTTTTGCTGTTCAGCGAGTTTTGACTTCGAACCTTATTTGAATCATATAGATAGCGAAAATGACACGCACAGACACGCACTCTGTCATATATTTGTGTCCCGAATAAGTTGAGTTGTGTAATTTGAGCGACTTTTATGCAATAAAATCAACCTTAAAGGTGAAACTTTATATTAACGAAATGAGTTACCAGATGCATTTCCATAGGTACTTTTACGTGTAGAACACAAATTTCATGATGACAATGTTCGCAAATTGAATGTTTTTTATACAAACTCCAGTTTATGATCGAAAATGAACAAAATTCCATAGAAAGTAATGCCGTAAAGGAGCAACAATACAACTGTGGGAAAGGGGAAGTTAGGCAGGGGATTATAAATACAAAAAAAATAATGGTTTCTAACACCTTTTGGGGGTCTAGGGCGCTTGCAATCGCTAAACCACTGATCGACTACACGGTTATTTAATGCGGACATTTTAAATAACACAATTTGAATTTTTACTTTCGTACGTACATTTTTTCATCCCATCTTCTCTTTGGTGTGTAATTCCTGAACAAAATTGCAACACTCTCGCTTCTTCTGCGCTCTCTTCGCTTACGTACATTTTCAATACCCCTTACCATACAAATATTATCATAACTACATTATAAACTAAAATTATAATGAATAATTAGAACAGTAAACATTTTTTCAAAATACTTACGAAAAAAAAATTCTCGACTGTCATGTCACATCTTATATTTGTTTCAAACATCTTATTTAACATACACGCTTACTATTTATTTTTTGAAAGTTAAATAATTTAAATAACTGTGGTAAGCACGAGAAAACGCAACTGATTTGATAATTTTTATAAATATTCGAAATTGAACTTTAAAATGAAACAGTTAAACAATAATACTAATTATAGTGAATTAACGAGTTCTAAAAATGAAAATAAGCATACTGAATTGTTTTTCAATCTAAACAGACTTCACTTTCTTTTATTTTTCATTATTAGAAACCATTATTTTTAATGGATTTATAATCCCCTGCCCACCTTCCCCTTTCCCACAATTGTATTGTTGTTCCTTTACGGCATTACTTTCTATGGAATTTTGTTCATTTTCGATCATAAACCGGAGTTTGTATAAAAAACATTCAATTTGCGAACATTGTCATGGTGAAATTTGTGTTCTATACGTAAAAGTACCTACGGAAATGCATCTGATAACTCATTTACTTAATATAAATTTTCACCTTTAAGGTTGATTTTACTGCTTTAAAGTCGCTCAAATTACACAACTCGACTTATTCGGGACACAAATACTGCATATGACTGAGTGCGAGTCTATGCGTGTTATTTTCGCTATCTATATGCTTCAAATGAGGTCTAACTCGAAAAACATGTCCGAAGTCAAAACTCGCTGAACGGCAAAAAAAGTTCCCTTGTTAGTGTTGTTGTTTTCGTCTAAGAAGCACTAATGTCTACAAACCCAGACAATTGACGATAGTGAGACTAGTCATGGCTCAAGCGAGCTCTGGCAGAAGAGTGGTAGAAAGTATAATTACTTACAAATTTGAATTTATTTAAGCCTAACAGGCATCTATGGCCTAAGCCTTGGGACAACAATGGAAAAGTTAGCTGCCAGGACTTTGAGTTAAGGTATCATCCCAGCATTTGCCTGGTGGGACTGAGGAAAACTCTAGAAAACCTCAGCCAGGATGGCTCGGTAAAATTACTTACGAGTTTGTCAACCAATACTTTTCTGTTGAACAAATGTATTAAAGTAAACTTGCTCAATTTGAAGCACTTCTGTGCTCAATACAAGCTCACACGCCCGTTACCTCTAGCTTACTCTAAAGTAACTTTTGCGTTGCATCCAAAACCATAGCCCATTTCTAGTCATATTCCTCTCGACCTTATCTACAAGTGACGAACAATTACCAAATGTACTGCAAAAACTGTTGTTTTATTCAGACTCAATTCTCCGTAGCATAACATATAAAACAGAACTCAGTTTTCAGTAACACATATCAACAGACATTTCATAAAATCGACTAGTAGCTTAGAACACAAAGACTTGGCTACACAAATCAGTACAGACTCTGAACTGACCATAATCCACCTAAATCTGGATCAATAGATCATACCACGACAAACCTAACATCAGAAAAGGCAGGACAACAGACTTCCTTTTGCCCTTTATCCAAATTATCCTTAAGGGGAATGTAAAGCCAAGATCTTCAACAAGAGACGGCAGCACGATCTCCGTATGTGTCTTATGTATTTTTATCGTTGCACGAAATTTCAATGTTGCTCCTACAAATTCAATCCTAGCGAGTTCAGACTTTCAGGGAAGAAAGTTCATAAGTAATTCAAGAGTTCAATCTGTGCCGATTTTTCATTTTCTATCTTGTTCATTGTTGAAATCGTTTCAGTGTTATTATGCCCATAACAATGAAGCTCTTTCAATATGAAAGAAAATAAAAAAATCGGCATAGGTAGAACTCTTGAATTACTTATGAACTTTCTTCCCTGAAAGTTTGAACTCGTTAGGATTGAATTTGTAGGAGCAGCATTGCAATTTCGTGCAACGATAAAAATACATTAGACATATACAGAGATATCGCTGCCATCTCTTGTGGGAGATCTTGGCTTTATTTGGCCCTTAACAGGAAGTTTTTTCTTCTATTGTAAGCTTAGTGTACAGTAGTGTATATTGTACGTTTAGGTGAGTATGCTACAGTAACAGCAGCATGATTCTCAGATCCACTCCCACGGATTGCACAACTGGGAACACCTAGAGTCCAGCGGTATTTTTACGGAAGGCAAAGAAATTCATGTGAAGGATAGAATGATTTCCCCTTCCTTTGCACGTTTTAGAAATATTCAAATAGTGCGTGTGCAAGACTCTTGCAGGTGGTCTTGGTCTTGGTCTTGGTCTTGCACCCCTTGGTCTTGGTCTTGGTCTTGCATCGGTATCCCTGGTGTTGGTCTTGGTCTTGCATGCAAGACCAAGACCAAAACTGCAAGATCAAGACTCTTGCGCTCATCACTAATCACAAGTAGCTCACGCCAATATAAGGAAGCTTTAAAAAGTCACCATCTTTAATCCAAAATGGCCCCGTAAAACAAATTTTTAACACCACTGAAGCTAAATAAACATAATTTGGTATGAATGTGTCTGACTAAGACAATAAATGGGGCAAACCTTCCCTATGGCAGCACAGTCACTAGGGGATATGAGGTAGATATTACCATGGGTGTGGAGTCTCCCGGAGAGTCTTGGTACGATAACCACATCAGCTAGTCAAGCGAAATTTTTAGTAAACGTAAATTATCAAGATTAGGTTACGATAGTGTTGTAAATAGCAGATTTTTTTTTAAAAAAGGAACATGAGTCTTCGTTTTTTCTTAATTTCGTTTTTATCAGGGCAACAATTTGTAACACTGCTAACGTCTGTCCCCTTCAGCACCAGTGACGTACGTGCGTACGTCATGGTGCTTTCGGTAGCTAATATCAGTGACGTATCTGGTGCTGAAGAGGCGCAAGAATTACTCTTATATATAGGTAATTAAAAAGAAATACAACATAAATTAAACCACATATTACAAATACTTTTGGCATATGTAAGATTTTCTGGGTTGTCCAGTTTTCAGTTTTACCAACTTTAAAAAAAACATTAGAATAAAATTTCTTCCTCTGCGTATCTCCACCAAACTTAGCCCAAATATCATTCAACACAACAGAAGAAAGTTTTAGGTGTCCCCAACCTAAAAAATCCCAGTTGTCAGTGTTCCCAGCCCATTTTTAAATTCAACTTATAGAAATGCATCTGTGAATACAAATCTACATGTGAGCATTGATTTACACTAAAGTTGACATACATGTTCAATAGGTACTAGGATAGGTCATACAGGTACTCCAGGCACCGTACTTTCTCATTGATGCCGAACGATTAAAAATCTAGATTTCATATTTGTGACCGTTGGATTTATTAACCGCATTAATTTACACCAAATTTTACATGTGCATTAGGTACTGGGACAATTCACGTGGGTACTTCCAGCGCCGCAGTTGTCAGCGTTGCCAACTAATTTTAGAAAATAAAATTTATAATTCTTTCCATATCGTTGAATGTATTAGGACGAAACTTGGTATTTAAGTACTTCAGGTCACGCAATTGACAGTGTTACCAATCTTAAAAATCAAACAAATATTTACAACTTCCATTCAGTCTGACATATCCACACCAAGCTTTGAGTATACATATTCGACACAAGTAAAACATACTGTTGTTGCTCCCTGTACCCAAGCACCCAATTGTCAGCGTTGCCACCCTTTTTTAAAATTCAATTTTTCAAATTTCCCCCATACTGTTGCATGCCGATAGCTATTCCTATACTTTAGAAAAAGAGCCGGGGAGTCGTGGGACGTGGTTACGTTATGATATTCTTTGAAATAATATTTTTCATAGCCCTATTGCAACAGACTCATTATATGTAGTTGCTTGTTTACCAGAGTATTCATTATGCAACTCTTTTCAAATATGCATATAACATAAAAGAAAATAGTTACACTAACTCTATCTGTATATATTTTCACAGAATGGGGCGAGTCGAGGACATGAGTAAGCAAGCTCAGCGTTTTTATAGTGAAACAAAATGTGCTAGTGGGGCCACAGTACGGCTCAATTGGTAGAGCGCTCACCTCTGAAGCTAGGGGTCGTCGGATCCATCCCTACTCATGTCATGTGGGCTTTGTGGTAGACAAACTCCGTGTGCGTGGGTTGTCTCGGGGTTCTCCCGTTTCCAGCCACTTTCTTCATTTCACCAATTCATCTCATCATCATCCATCCGGCCTGAGCCAAAGTTGCCTAAAGACCTTAAGAATTAAATTCAAATTTAAAAAAAAATAATGAACTAGTAAACCCAAGCATGGATCTCTACCCTTGGTACTAGAGTCTAGTAGCAAACCCATGCGAAGAAATATTAAAGGATTTCACTCTTTCGACGACCTGTGACGCCTGCGAGGCCAGGAGTATTTCTCCGTGTACAGAACTTTTGAGCTGATTCATGTAATGGCATGGAATCAAATTGAAATATTGATTTTTATAATTAGTTTTCAACGGTGATAACTGCAGCGTCCGGAGTATTTATATTGCCTGTACCAATATCTAAGATAGGCGTCAACACGAAATGCTTCCTGCGGTAACAGCTCATTTCGTATATATTTGGCATAACACTCAGAAGGTCCTGAGAATGGTATCAGTGACCGTCTATTCTGACAGAGGATTTTCCAGGGATTTTTCTTAGTCATACCAGGCAAATGCCATAATGGTAACTACTAACTAGGTCCTGGGGACTGCCTTCCCACATCCTATTCCCCACCCTATCCCGGCCTGAGCCTGACACTCCTAAAACTCATAAATAAAATTTGAATTCAACACGAATAACAAGCGTTTCGATGAAGTTTTCAGAACAGGTGCTATAAAAAGGCATTTCGGGTTACAAAATCCTCGAATAAAGTTGTGAAAACGTCTAGATAATAACGTCTTCTTAGTATTAGTACCTGTGAATATTACAAGCAACTTGAGTGAGTCTACGTCTCACACAGAGGTTTTGTGTGGAGAGTTGATTTTACTGCAGAAGAATTGTTGCAGCCCAAACAATTAAACTGTTTACTCGTTTCACTCACCATTCATTTTCAACTATCGTAGTGAACGTATTTCGATAATTTGGCTGCATTGTTTACTTTTACAATAAGGGTAGTTAACTTGAAAATAAAAACTATCACACTAAACTTGTGTAAAGTGTTAGTCGGTGATCCTCCTCCAGATGACGTTCTACTCCCAAGCGTCAGCCTAGAAATTTTAAATTTTATTAATCGTTGTTTTGTTTTTTTCACTCTTACAGCTACGTATCGACAGCGACATTTTTCTAGAGGATCTTTCTTCAATGTTCTGAGGAGTGTAGTAAGATCTTAGGGTAAGTTTCACTATAATAATAATTCTTACCTACCTTTTCATTGTCAGCGCAGAGAAGGAGAGCAAACTGGAAGAAAAAGATCTTGGCCAAAGCATTGGCTAAATTCCATTCATGAAATCATCGAAGCGCAGTTGTAATTCTTACATAACAGATAGGTGTAATGTATTTAAAAGATAGGTGTCACATAGTAGGACATAAGTGCAATTTGAGAGCTTGCAATAGAACTATTTTCTGTAGATGCTCGTCTATTGGTATCTACGCTATGCACACTGTCCCTTTCTTTGGATTAAACCACACTCTGATTCAGATTCAGTTTCCAACATTTAACCAAATGTTGAATCTCCATCAAGGAAATTAAACGTTTTTAATTTAGGGTTGTTATATTTAAAAACTGAAATTCCGTGACATTTTACTTACACATGTTTATAATGTACAAGATAAAAATGAAAAAGGTATATTCATTAACTTCCTTGAAAAGTTGTAAACGACGTGGACTTAGTTAACGAAGCAAATGTTCGTAGTCTTATCGCTTTAAATTTGATTATAACAGCTGTTGTGGAATTTAAACCGACTGCAAACACTGAAGTCACAGAAGTAAAGTGTTACCAAAAAAAAAAGGTTTTAACAAGGGTGGGTGGGCATTATTCTTGTAAACAGAAGTAAGATTTCAAACATAGAAATGGTGCTTTCAAGTTCTGTAGCCAACGATAACAATCTGGTTTTAAATGTCGAAGAATTTGTTTCTACGTATTAAACAAATACAAAAGCATAAACATCTTGCAAAGTTGTAACACATATTTGTGAATACGAGAATATCTTACACATCATAATTTCAGAATCTATCGGTAATACGTCACTTGTATTTTGGATACTATTGTGACGAATGTGCGCTACAAAGTTCAAATCCAATGTTTCCAAATAAACTTGACTTTATTTTACGGAAAACCTTAATCCTTCCTGCGAGGTTTATCACTGCAAATTAGTATGTGTGTTTTCAGCTGATAGTGCAATTATGTTGTCGGTCAATAAGAATATGTGTAGAATTTCCATAATTAAATTTATAAGTATTTCTAATTGTTCCATTTTCCCTTCGCGTTAACTGAAAAACCGGGACATATATGTATTCTGACAAATATTTTCGGGACGTCGGATAGCATATCACGATTTCTGGACGTATATAATCTCTATTTTAATCCTATGCAGTTGTTTGGTTGCATGGTTGAAAGTTAAACCATTTTATTAAAACCGAAAAGCAATAATGGGAAATTATTAATAAAATTGTGCCTGTAAACCATAATAACCATAGAGTTATAAAACTTCCACTAGAAGTAGGGTTGGCGCCACCGTCTATGCGGTTTTTAACTCCAAGCCTGGCGCAAGTAGAACATTCAATTGTTTCTCTGTTTGTTTGGCACGAACGAAACAGCGAACTGTCCGCTGCCTGGTATTCTATCATTTGTATGAGCCACGCACAATCTTTCTATGAAGAAAAATGATTGAGAATTCGCATTAAAGCTCACCTTAGTTAAGTTCAACACGTAAGATACAAACAATTCATAATTAAATTGATCAATATAAGTTATAATTTAATATAAAAATCACTTAAATAAAACGTTCTTGATAAATATTATTTTTGATCTCAAAAGATCTTTTGGTTAAATTCTGAATTTTATTTATGGCCTTTAGGCATATAAGGTTCAGGCTGGAATAGGGGAAGCGAAGGGATTCGGAAAGATGTCTGTCAGGGTTTATGTTGAAGGTACCATCCCGGTTTTTATTTGTTAAATAAAACAATATAATGTTGATACTTAAAGCCACATAACTTATTTAAAAAAAAAACATTAGAGATACATTTAAAAATATTATACAACATTAGGAATACATCGCAAGTGAACTGAATATTACACACAGAGATTGCTAATGCTTTAATTAATACAAGCAACGGTTTACTTGCATAAATTTACAAAGAAAATTATAAAATGGAAAATAGGGTATAGGCATACACTAGTAGTCGGCATAAATATCAAATAAACGAGACGTATGTCATTAAAATGTGTATAAAAAAAGATATTTAGTTTTCGGACAGCTTTAACTTGATATTTAAGTTCTATTAGCTATCGAAAGTAATATTATATAGACCACCTAAAAAAATCTCGCTCCCCTGGTTAACTTAGAAGATACCGGAGTGTATTTAAATTTAGGATAAACGTCTTTAAACTATTAAAAACGAAATTGTTTCTTCTAACATTTCAAACGTTCTGTTTTAACTTTAAATCATAAACAATACAAACATCTATTAAGTATATTACTGTGTCCGCTGTAGGACCGTAGTTATACCGAATTCACGAGTTTTCCTATTGTTGACCAGGGTGATCGATAAGAAGTGTTTCTTATCTAGTTTTATTGTTATGTTAAATTTTGTTTTATTGTTCTTAATAGTGTAATGAAAGTGTCCCTGGTTCGATTCCCGACGGGGACACAAGTGGTTCGAAACCCACGTTAAACTGTAGGCCTCATCTTTAGGACGACATTTTCATGCGATGGAAGGCAATGACAAATCAACATCGGTTCACCTAGCTCTGGGACCTTCAGGTCAAGACCTGCCATCAAGCAGTATACCCATCATCATCACCATTGTTCTCAATAATTTAACAAGTCTTTTCAACAGCACATTGCTTACCGAGCCGCCGTAGCTCAGCGGTAGAACGTTGCTATAGCATTCGGGAGGTCATGGGTTCGATTCCAGCAGCCGACCATCCTGACAGGTTTTTCAGAACTTTTGCTCAGGCACACCAGGAAAATGGAGGGATGGCACCTTCAACATAGGCTCTGACCGACTTCTCGAATCCTTTCCCCTCGCCTATCCCGGCCTGAGTCTTAGGTGCCTAATGGCCGTAAATAAAATTCAACAACACATTATGGGCTTAGAACTATTTAAATTTTAAATAGACAGATATAATTATCATTTTTTCTACACGAATATAACCACTGTATTTTCAATAGGCCTAAATGAAAACGATCCAGTATTTCTAAATGTATTTTTATGGATCTTTGGCATTGAGGGACAGTTTCATAACTATGGATCTAACATGATAAAATACCTTTGCTTCCAATAATTTTAATCAAAGATGAGTGTTTTCTTTTTTATTTCTAGCAGACATAAACTGCACCAAAGAGCGTCTTACATAATGAAATAGTTTTCACGGAATAATTTTAAATGATCATTTATTTGTGAAACGATACATTACTTCCTTTCTTATGTCTCTCAGTACAACCGTATGCTGCACAGGATATCGGCATTTTCTTCTCAAATACAAACTAAACAACTATACAAAGAAACAAATCAAAAGAGCGAAGCATAGCAGACATATGACAGCAGCTTGCAGTACGTGTTGTTACCAAACAAACACACTCACTCTCAACTTTCAAGTGGCGCCGCGTTAGCAGCGCCAATACTGACTCTAGTGGAGGTTTTATAACTCTATGATAATAACCGAGTGAACAAATTTTCTGAAAAATTGAGGGAAAGGAAAAAGATTTAAAGTTTATTTTTCTATTCAGCAATTGTTACCGGTAACTTATAAAACCAGTGGAAGTGTGTTCATCTTTTTATCTTTGTGTCTGAATGCATGATGTCGGAATATCAGAAAGAAAAGACATAGAAAATGAAATTGACTTCAGGAATAGAAACAGAAAGATTAGCAAGTATGACAAAACGAATTCAAAATTGGTTTCCGAGAGTCGCTCCTATTCATGTTGAATAAGTATGAATGCGTGTGTGTTGGTGGTGAGGGATACCTGTATTGCGTACAGTCAATACATAGTTTTCACATTCAACAAAAGAGGGACACAGACAATCATCAGAAGGACGGAAATCAACAAAGCATCATGCTCATTTTACCTTGGAGATACCAACCATAATAGGAGTTTTTGAAATGACGTCCACTCTGGGAAGCAATCTCTGTAAAGTGTGTTTCTTGTGTACTAATGGACACCACAAGTTACGAAAGTTACCTTTTCCGACCGAGCGACAGAAGACAAAGGTGTAGATGAATCAGAATCTGGTAATTAACCGTATATTAGCTTCTTCCTTGTGGTTACTAAGAATAGATATACCAATATGTATTTTCATACATTCGCTGAAACTCTGTGTAATCACATGAACAATACAGATTTAACTAACACATCAGTTCACACTGCCATACAATAAAAACGTTTTCTTAAACGTGAGAGATATGTTCTTATCTGTGCACCAATAACAAATAACTTAGAAATGAGAAATCAGCATTCTCATTTATTTTAAAAATGGATATTAGTGGTTTGGAGATAAGGTAATTAATCTTGTTTCCAAACGCACATGTTTCCTTTCTCCGTAAAAGATTTCTCATTTCTAAGAAAACTGTTTCTCGGTGGACAGATACGAACTGTTCTCAGTCTTAAGAAAATACCTTTTTACTGCGAAGAAACTTACTTGATTACTGAAGGGTAGCCACTGGTGTTTGCAAGAAATTTACAGAAATGTTCAATCCTGTTAACGAAATATAATAATATATTTATTGTATTAGTATGTTTTTCTGAAATATTAAATTTTGTTTTACACTATCCCATCTAGGGTTGGCTTGGCCTGGAGTGCTTCTGAGCGAAGACTGCCCCGCCGCTCAATTTATTTACCGTTTGAGTGTGTGTTTATCTTTTCAAATAAAAGTTCAAAAAAATCGAATTGAATAATTATTTTTTTTCCGTTTCGCGCTTCAGTGTGATTCAGCTGTTAGGGTATAATTAGTAGCTGATGTTCCTCATTCTGCGAGTATTGCTACCGAACCCGTTATATACTTCTGGGTAATCCAGGTCATGACATTCCTTACGGAAGATTTATCAAACCACTAATCTAGGCTGTTACGTTCTTACCGAGAATGGAAGCAAAATTCAATTCTGTCCGTGGATATTAAATTAAATGCATCTATATAAAATGTATTGGAATGGAAGAAAAAAAAACATAAATTACCCTTTGTGAATTGAACAGAGAAAATTTAAGTATACGCGCGTAATAGGAATATCACCCGTTGGGTTTAATGTCGCACAATGTTAATACACTCACAACTTTCTCACCGAAGGCCTAACCCTCGCACACACCAGTTCTTTTCCCATTTTCCTTCATACAGGAGCCCCTCAATGGTCAGTGTTCTCCCTATTACTTATACTGTACAGATCTCTTAAGAGTACCAGACAATATACAACTTTACCAATATGCAGGCAGTACTGCCTTTTTTTTAGCAACAACCAAAACTCTTCAACAAATCAACCGACATATGCAGGAAGCAATATAAACACATTTAGCAACTAATGTTCTAGATATAAACTTACCAACAATGCAAGTAAAACTCAAGCAATAGTATTAATTCCAGCTAAACAACGTTCCCGCATACAACGCAATCCATCTAAACTTCATCTTACAGTACAGCAGACAAGAATCAAACCTACTCATACGGTTAAATATCTTGGCATTATATTTGATTATCACCTAACTTGAAAGCCACATTTAAAACAGCTCACAGCCGCTTAAACTGCCTAAAAGGCTTACTGAAACAACTTGAGGATTAGCACCAACAGCTTTCATCAATATTTACAAAGAATTTCTTAACCTAAGGTCACCCAGCCTGGATTGCAGCACCTTCATCCTATAATAATAAACTCAAAATGCTTGAACGTCATGCATTCCGTTTCGCATATCGTATTAAACTCCCAAGCCCAAAAGCAGACGCTAAAGTTACCATGCTAGATATCCTATTCCATACTGAAACCTTATGGAGCCTATCACCTATTGCTTTCGGATACTATAGACCATAGTAACACAATCATCAACACCCATTGCTAATTCCAAACAAACTATCACTTTTATTCAGCATATTTGTCGCCACTTCCTCAAATAATCATCAAGACCTACCACAGCTCAAAGCCCTCACCGACCCAAACCCACCAGAATTCATACTTGCATCACTGCACGGTAATCCAATAGGTACTAATAGGGCTTATAATTGACTCTCATCAGTGCCCAGCGCTCTTCTATACTAACGCTCCTCTATTGTGATTGTGACGAGTAAGCACTTACTCATTTCATGAATTCATACATTATTTATTCATTTTTTATAGTTATATATAATCCAAGCTACTTAATCTTATGATAAAAAAATGTAATGATCTGAGGATTTAATAAATAAAAAATAAAAATCTCTCAGACAACCTCATAGACCAACTCTAATTCCTACAACGGCTCACCCATCACAATCAATTCCCATAAAAACGGCGTAACCCTTTCAAACTGTATTTGCCCTAGTCTCACCATGGCAAAGTTGTAAACAAAAAAATACACTTACAATAAAATGATGTGAAAATTACAGCTACGTTGATAGCCAAAGCCAAACTTGGAATAAATGGACATAGTTGAAAGTGTAATTGTGTTTTAGCCTAGTAATAATTTTAAGGAGGCAGCCACGAATTCATACATTACAATGTGTTGAAGAACAAGGGAAACGGTTATCTGTACTATAAACATATCTATATATCGTAGAAACTTGAAAGAAGTGGTGGAAAAAAACATTTGACAACATCGAACAAATAATTGAAGTAACTGAGAAGGGTGTATATATGTAGTTATTGAATAATATCGCCCAAAATACTCTAGGAATTTTAGTCTTTGTTTTAGGGAAAAACACAGAATACTGATCTTGGGTACTACTTCTAAGTAGTGAGGTGGAAATATATCTATATATCTTAGTTACAACGGTAATATTTAATTAGGGGATGGAATTTTGGAACAACATATAGTCACATAGTGAGATAACCAGGACATCTATCAAACCTCTGTAAAGACTTATTAGTAAAGAATGAGTACCTTACCTCGTATTAAATATAGCAAAAATACTCTCGTTATTTTTACCTTATGATTTTATATATCTTGTGAGGTAAAGGCTCATAAATTACACTGTTCTCGTATTTCGCAAATCCTTTGCACAGTGGTGATGGGTGATACCATTATGTTTTAGCACGTGTCTTGCACGTACACGGAACACGCTCAATGTAGAGTCCACACAGCTCAATAACATTGTTGTTGGTAAATTTTATATCGTAAGAAGTAACAATTTGAACAAACAACTAAAACTCCATACACTTAAAGGTATGTAAAAAATTTGTTCCGTAAAAAAATACGTATTCCCTATCTGATTTTAATATTAGGAAGGAACTGTAGTACCTGAATTATTTCTCATCTTTGGGGGTGCCATCAATGTTAAAGTCTTATGTTTTACTTTAAATATGTTTTGTTTTAAGCAAAATCTTATTAAAATTGATGGCTCACGTCTATTTCTTTTTCAAGTAGAATCCATGTCCATAATGGTCTATCTACATTGCAGTCCAATGGGTTCAAGTACAAGTTGATTCACCGATATTCACAATATTTCCATCTTAAGGTTAAGGTAAAGAATTATCACCAACAAAAGATGGCAACACTACCTTCATATATGTATAATATATTTTTATCGATGCACGAAATTTCAATGCTGCCTCTACAAATTCAAGCGTAGAGAGTTCAAACTTTGAGGGAAGAAAGTTCATAACCCATTTGAGGGGTTCGATTCATGCCGATTATTTATTTTCGTTTTTCTTCATTGATGAAATCGCTTGATTGTTGTTATAAATATCAAAACCTATAAAAATAAAGCCCTTTTAACAATGAACAAAAACGAAAATTAAAAATCGGTGTTGATGGAACTCTTGAACTAATTATGAGTTTTCTTCCCTGAAAGTTAGAACTCTCTAGGCTTGAAATTGTAGGAACCACATTGAAATTTCATGAAACGATAAAAATACATTTGACATATATGGAGATAATGCTGCCATCTTTTTTGCAGATCGCAAGTAATATGTCTACATCATAACCACTTACATAAAGTTGTATCAATTTTCATACCGCTTCACATACAGGGTAATAAGTTAATTAAAAACCGCCCGTGTTAAACATTAGAAAAAATAATATTATTCCTTACTCTAAAACCTTTAGATCTTAGGATGGCCGAGAGGTTAAAGCGCTCGTTTTGTGTTCGAGTGATGACAGGTTCAATTCCTGTTGGAGCCCATTGAACACAGTGATTTGGAGTTTACTTTACAAAAATGCAGTACCTTAGCAGCTCGTTTAGAATGTTAGTAACAAGCCAATCAATACAAAACCTTTCGTAAGCAACTCCACGCGCGCAATACTTCCTCCTGGTCGTCATATCTTAATGTCATGGACAGTGATGGCAATTTCATTCAAATAATGCAAAATGTTCAAAGTGCGTTATTTTAGTTTCTGAGGAGATAATTTTTAATTATTAGTATTTTTATATTAAACTGTCAAGGGAACTGACACTAAATCTAAGCATCATACATGCACATGATATAAAATGGCCTCTTCTTGTATACTAAAAGCATTTTGCACAAATAATAAACTTAGTGCGCGAGAATAGGCACAGAGCTTTTGCTGTTAATATTGCATTATGCATCCATATTGTAAAATGCTCTATGAACCATCAATAGCAACATAGCTCAAAGTTGGCACAATAAATTATAATGTATGCTGTTTTCCGTCAGACGCAAATACAAGATTTCGGTTAGCAGATGTCAGTAGCTGACCTATTTATTGCTAAACGCTCTCGTAGTTCTAAATTGGACAATAGGTAGCAAGAAAAGACAGCAGTAAGTCTCAAAACTTATTACGGTAACAGAATCGTAACGTATTGTGCACAATAAATCAAAGTGCCAGAAGTATAGTTAAAAAGCTTAAGGTTCTGTAGGTTGTTATGGAATTTTCCTCAAATAATTTAACCAAGAACAATAACAAATGATAACATGAAAATTTGATTCAGAATCGTTTACAGTGCCAATGTTTGTGTTCGTGACTCATTGAATATATATATCCGAATTTAATAAATCAATACGAAAAGAAAATGCAAGAGTTCTTGTTACTATACTACGTGAATCATTCTATTATGCGCAAGATGGAATCAATTGTCAGTATATTCATAACTTATTATGAGATATTTCTATCGTAGTATAAGCAATTAGTAAATAGAAAAATAAAATAAACTGTAACTTAACCATTTTCCTACAAAATAAAAGAAATGTCCCAACTTGTCAAAATAACTAATTGAAAAACATAATAGCATGTAAGGTTTCTAAACTGCTTATATTACACTTACTAATATATTTACTATGAAATATTTAGCGACACTTTTAACCTAACTTAATAATATGAGCAACACAAAAGAAAAAGATAATTTACTCGATTTGTCACGAAAAACAAGCTCCTTGAATGTAGCAAGAAGAAACAAGAAAGAAAGCAAGTTGTAGCTTACTTTTCTTTTCTATATATATATAAAACAAAGTGTCCTTTGGTGCCCAACGTGGTGTGGTTTTTTATGACAAGCACTTCTTACAGAAATAAGAAACAAAAGAATAAAATTACTTTCTTGAGCAGAAATAGATTCTAATTTTTAAGATGCTATACTTTATAACTTTCTGTGATTAGGTCCTATTTATTACAAGTCGTTGCAGTTTGTGACTATACATTTCTTCTAATAACAGTGATTCATTCCAATTGTAGCCAGCAAACATACATGATTATTAATTGATCACATTGTTTTTCATAAATTTTATTTATTTAATTTCAACTTTCCAAAACAAAAATTGTCACGTTACACACATTTAAAATGGATTTTTTCACCTTCTTAACAATGTTTCAAACTACACTTTCTTTTTCTTCAAAACTTAGATACTTCCTCTCTGGCTATCAGTTCTCTCGTGCAGCGAATCAGCACAACAGATTTCCATCTACGAGCAATGCAATCAAAGACCTATCTTTGTCTGCTATTTTCAACAGTATTTTGTTCTAAAAGTATATTTCCCTTAGCTACGAAACTCGGCCATTCATGGTTATTGACCTTTCTATTGTGGTCCAGAGTTACTTATCTTTTAATTTCGTCAGTTTCCGTTAGCTAGAGTTTTATTCTGCTACTAACATGGTATATTTTTGTTGTCTTGAAAGCAATTGTAACAAAGAAGAATTAATCACCATGGAACAGTTAGTTCTTCTCAAAATCTCTTTATATATTTCTATGTGTGTGTTACTCCAGCTCAAACCACTAAGGTATAATAAATCTCCGTTAGCTGGACTCGTACACACAAACACCGCCCCACTATATATAGGCTTATTTTGACTGCCTACCAATACACCTACTTTTTACCATTTCCAGAAAAATAGCCTTCCAGAATTCTGCAAACTGTTTATTCTGGACTAAAAGTGTCTTCTGTTACAAGCAAGAATAACTCAATTCATAGTGTATATCATTCTATAGATATCCCGCCTTCTAGCATACATTATAACTGCCTCATTCTGTATACACTAGGCTTTCTTATGGCTTGTTTTATACATTTCCTTAAACAATACACTGGTAAAATGACCTCTGTTCAATTCGTTAAAGGTAATGTACGCATCTTTAGATTTATACATCTATGGAGAAAATAAAAACTTGGCCATCTATTCTTTAATAGGGAGCAGATTTTAGCAAGTGGTTCTCACGCAATGGCCTAGATTAACGGTTTCATAAATATTTCATAAAATTAATTCATAAAACTTCCATCAACAAAAATGGATCTGTTAATCAGGCAGCAACATGAACTTGTGATCGATATGTGAAGAAAGATATAAATGAAATGTTATCTTCTCGGTCTGAGCTCTCTATTTGGATTCGCATTGAATATAGCTGTACTGGAAAATAACATTAGTTTTTGTTCATTTACGAAGGAATACAATTACTGTAACGTTTTGTCTTCATCTGTCAATATAAGGAAAAGTATGAATATATCCACGCTCAGTTACAAGTTTACAAGAAACTTTTAATTCTCAAGACAAAATTGTCAGATTAAAAAAAAAAAAGACTGTACATAGATCTACTGAATTTAAAATCATTCAAGTTTTAATGCATTACATGAAATTCTACATACACTGTTTTAATAAAAACATAATGGAACTGTTTTCCACCAACCAGGCAAATTTCTGTAACAAAAGGAAATGGAAGATTTTTATTCCAAAACGGAGTCAGTTCTTTGAACTAATAAAGCACTAATACGAAGAAATCTTGATAAATTATTCATCAGAAACGGACTATTTTAATTACCTATCAAGTACTTGTGAAATTTTCTAAATGTGCATTTTGTAGTTTACGAGTATTCGCGTAATACGATTTATGAGCCCAAACTTATCGTCAACTCCTGCAAGCTTACAAGTATTTGCTAACATTATCTCTCGTAGTCAGATAAGTTGCGAAAGAATATATTCAAAGCTTAAATATATTCTCAGTAGAATGCGCAACAGTCGAAATGAAAATAAAAAAAGCTTACCCTTCATGCTTAAGGGAATGGAGAAAGCCCTACTCATGTCCATTAGCAACAACTTAGTTATTAACAATGTTGCTAACAGTAGCAAACATGTGTGACAACGATGATCTAATTTAGAAAGCGATAAATTATGTTTATCAACAACACATGTATATCTTACTAGACTCAGTTTTAGCTCCAGAATTTTATTTCATAAAAGGGGTTTTCGAATTCGGATCGTGAAATTTAAAAATAAAATAATTTTGCCTTCTTCAAATGACTTTTTGAATGAGATAAGATCTGATCTTTTGGTTGAATCTACTGAGGGCATTATATAATCTTCTCCTCCTTTCTCTTGAGTAGCCCTCTACGACTTTATGTCCCAATTCACCTGTCCTTATCCCACCGTATGGTAGGTATCATATACATTAAAAAGACTGCACGTCAAGGTGGATCAGTGATAGTGTTATCGGGAATTAGCAGGTTCGAATTCTGCGATCGGCCAAATTGGCTTAATTTCTCTGCATTTGTTTGCTCACCCACTTCAAATGAATGCCCGGATGATATTTTGAAACAAATTTAATGATAGCTGAATTGAATGTTTTATCAATGGCTTTTAGGCATCTAAGGCTCAGGACGGAATAGTGGTGGTAAAGAATGCGGGAATATGTCGGCCATAGCCTAAGTTAAAGATACCATCTCGGCATTTTTCTGGTTTAAATTAGGAAAATCCTGGTAAAACTTAAGTCATGATGGTCGACCGCTGGGATTGAACCCACGACCTCCCCAACGTTCTACCACTGAGCCACGGCCACTCAATATTAATGATAGCTACTTGTACTTATTTCCCATTCCCAGTCGGCTTGATGGTCTGCAGACTTTAATTCTATTCGTCATTCTTATAACGTTCAATAAATATTACTTTTTCCCCATCAAGTAGGAAATACGATAAGCTTTCTTTATTTTTTTTTCCAATTTAATATTTTTCTATTCAAAATTTCTAAAAATAATATCAGTACAAAAATCCTTAATTCTTAACTTTACTGCCTTAAGAAATTATAAGCGTCACCCTCTTTTCGTGGCCTGTACCAATCGTGGATTTCGGTAGACGTAAGTCCTTTTACCAACTAAACTGACTGAAAGTGTTGCAGGTTTTCACATATGATACATTAATCCGAACAAAAACACCAGAGGTGCAAAAAGTGGAGCCAAGTTCTTTAGCCCTAAAAAGGTGTGAAATGGGAGACGGATAAGCCAAGTTCCTTGGTGACAACATGTAACAGGAACAAAGGAACTTGGCGCGAGCTGGCAACAGCCTTAGGGTTGGTGGCGGTGGACGTAGTGGGTTTTAGGATCCCCACCACCCTTATAGCATGAGGATCATGAACTTTGCCACCTCGCGCCAAGTTCCTTTGTTCCTGTTACATGTTGTCACCAAGGA
>JAGDQP010015967.1:0-41519 GCA_022664845.1 Lepisma saccharinum | reverse complement strand
TTTCCTAACGAGTTTACCCCTTTGTATAGATCTCGTATGTTATTTGTCTTCCCAACTTCCCGAGTGTGGCGTTTCGTTTCGCGTTACTGGAGTGGTTGGTATTTGCTTCGCTTTTGTTACTTAGCCATCGTTGCCTGGCTTGTTTTCGTTTCTCATGAAGCTTAAGGCATTGTTCATCAAACCAAGGTTTGTTTTTCTGTTGTATCTTCTCACCTACACGTTCCTTCGCTGCGCTCTTAACTGTTTCACGAATTGTCTCCCATATCTTACTTACATCAATTTCATTATTAATATCATCATCATTATTACTTGAGTAGGCTAGGATTTCGAACCTATTTGAGAGATCGAGTTGGTAATCTGCTTTTTGCTCGGATTATTTAATCGTTTAACTTCGAATTTCAGTTGTTTTGACCCCTTGCTTTCTCTGTTCGTGATGCATAACTTTTCCCTTACTTTTGTGATCACTAATTGATGGTCGTTTTCACCTTCCGCTCCTCCTAACATCCATTATGTTGGTGTGTCTTCGTCTGTCTACTAATACGTGATCGATCTGGTTGAGAGTTTTGCCGTCCGGAGATACCCATGGGTATTTGTGTATGTCTTTGTGTTCAAAGTACGTGCTCTTTACCAGTAGGCTTTTCGAAATCGCTAAAGTTATCAGTCTTTCTCCATTGTTGTTGGTCTTTTCGTGAAGGCTGTATTTGCCTATAGTAGGTCTATATTTTTCTTCACTCCCTACCCTTTGCATTGAAATCACCCAATACAATTTTCGAATTATACTTCGGCATTCGGTCAAACAGGCTTTCTAGCTCATCGTAGAATATATCTTTGTTGTTATCAGTAGCCACCTCGGTCGGAGCATAGACGTTTAATAAAACCGTGTTGCCCCATCAAGTACGTATCGTAACGTAAGATAGTTTTTCGTCTACGAACTCTATATTCTGAACCGCCTGAAGGATACTCTTCTTAATGAGGAATCTTGTTCCGAAATTGTGAGACTGTGTTCCTCCGTAGTAGAAAGTGTACTTGCCTTGTGGGATGCTATCTTGACCCTCCCACCGAACTTCTTGTATCGCTAATATAGTCGAGGCGTCAGGTAGTTTTGATTTTTTCATGAACTTGTGCATTTTAGTGTCCTTGATAACATACTAAATTTACACCCTCGTACCTTTGCCACTCGAGCCGCCATATTGCCAAAATGACAGCTAGAAACAGGTTTTTATTTTTTCGAAATATCTCGTTTCCACTGCATCCTACGGCAAAACTATCTATTTTATAATCGAAAGAGGAGAAAATTTGCCACATATTATGTCATATAAATTTTTCTTGTAAACCTAATGGTTTTCGCACAACAGCCGTGTGAACTTTAGCATATTTGTAAGTTAGTTAGCACAGTCGCTTTGTACAGAGTTGAACGAGGTCAAAACTGTTGATATTACCCCAACTGCACTTCATTGTTCCCCCACTCTGTGTGTGTGTGTGTGTTCGCTTTCCTCCCTGCGTCTGAGTGGACTTGTCCTCTAGTTTTCTGGACGTGACAAAAGCAAGTGGACATCTGCACTCTGTACTCGTCTACTACATACCAACAACGAGAAACGAGTTGTTGGAAGCCAGCTCGGCTCACCTAACTTCATTAATAAATTCACTGGTCAGAAGTCAAGGATTGAGATTGATTAGAACTGTAGACAACAAACAGAAGCTGAAAGAGATACTGATAGAAATGGGAAGGAACTTCCAAAATAGAGGCTATAACAGAAATATGGTCAAATCTACACTAACGAAACTTCTCGAACAGACTACTAGAAAAGGAACACGAAATAAACAAAGAGGAAATAGAGTAATTTTTCTACTCACTTATCATCCTAACTATGAAAATATAATTAAAAAACTGGTCCAAACGTTTTGGAACAATATCAAAAGTAAATATAGTAAAGAGGAGAGGTGGATCAGAATGCCACAGGAAACACCAATGATAGCTTACAGGAGACCCGACAATCTGAGACGCATGCTGACTAAGGCACCTTCTCATAGGTGAGAACCCAGAAAAACGGAGACCCAAAGAAACTAACCCCCTCCCCCCAATAAAACAAAATGAACCACACACATATAATTGGAAAGCACTGAATGGAATTATTCCAATATAAAACAGAGCCTACTCAGGACTGAACCTACAAACAAAACAACAAAAAATCTAACACCGACAGAATGCTGAGTCGGTACCGAGAAAAACGGTCAGGAACACATGAAGCATAGCTCCATACTAACCACAAAAATTAAAATTACAGGACCCAACAAATGGGTCAAACAATAACAAACCAGAAGATAGAACTCACCCACCCACCCCCACTCATTCCGGGGAGGTCAACCTTAAACAGGTTAAAGAGGGTATATAGACCCTTCTAAAAGAATAACACCAACAATGGCACCACTGGTGACATTACAGATGAATAATAATAATAATAAAACAAACGATATGACCACGAAGACTTCCTTACACAAAGGAGGGTAATCACAACAATATGGAACGATTGACCGAAATCAAATTACCAAAACAGAAGGAACTAAATGCGTTTACCAACATTACGAAAATAATTATAACTACTATTAATAAGTTTTAAGAATAAAAATGATGACAGCACAACCACTGCTTGAACAATATACAGGCCTACATAACCAGAGGCCAAAATGACAATGCGAAAGCGACCATACAGGAATAGAAAACAAATAATAATAATAACCAAGACATAGAACGAACCCAGAACTTTCCAAATACTACCCAGTTTTGGGGCCCCTTTGAACGGAAAATTATATTGGGAAACAACAGAACCGGGGACAGAGAACTGAATGAGCTCTATTAATAACAAATTAACCATGATACATTATTAAAAATGATAGATAGAAGCATTTCAAACGATTTGGAAGAAAGAACCCAATCTCCTTTGGGATCCACATGACTACAGGGCTCTTAAAACTGAGAGAGTACCACATCCACTTGAAAATGGGAAATAAACCTACTTTTCGGAACCCTGTACAGCCGGAGGACTGATACATACGGAGTGGAAATAGAACTAGATAATTATTGTCTAAAAACTCACCGGATGGAAAAGAAAAGAGAAAAAAGGAAGCAAAAATAAGAGAGGAAAGGGAGGAGGGTGAAACTACCCAGAAGAGAGACCCTACAATTTATGAATATTTCATAGCTAGTGCGTAAGGAAGGGCCGGGTTCCGGGCCTCACATTAACCAAAGAACAAGATAAAATTATAATTGTAATAATGTAATATAGATAATATAGTAATACTAGTTAAAAAATAATGAAAATATTACTAAAATAGTTAATCAGACTAATAAAAATATGACTAAAAAGTGATAAACTTCAATAAATTACAAATATACTACAGTTCAGTCGGCTGTTGTGCGAAAACAATTAGGTTTACAAGAAAAATGTATATGACATAATTTGTAGCAAATTTTCTCCTCTTTCGATTATAAAATAGATAGTTTTGCCGTAGGATGCACTGGAATCGAGATATTACGAAAAAAAAACTGTTTCTAGCCGCCATTTTGGCAATATGGCGGCTCGAGTGGAAAAGGTACGGGGTTGCAAATTTAGTATGTTATCAAGGACACTAAAATGCACAAATTCATAAAAAAATAAAAACTTCCTCACTTATTCGGAGGCAGACCTCTTTTTTTCGCCCTGGCGCTTGGACTAATATGTCTGGTTGGTGGTACTTTTCGGTCTCGCGTACCGCCATCTGAAAAGCGCCCGTTTGGTATAATGTTCGTATGTTCCACGTTCCTACTCTAAGGTCTTTCTTAATCCTGTTCTTGGAGCCCCCTGAAGCAGTCCCAGCCCGGAGATCCGAATGAGGACTAGTTTAAATCCGAAATATTTTACTCCAGGAGAATCCATTTACTATTTCTTGACATGTTTTAGCGGTGTAGAGTTGTCAGCTACGACCTCGCAGTAAAGGTAGACATTCAAGATGTCGTCCTCTGTCCATCTCTGAGCCTTGCCGATGTCATTCATCTTCAGCCTCAGAGTGGTAATGGTGATGTTGCTTCCCGTCACCATGATATTTTTGTTCGGGGTTATCTTCCCCTAGCCTTTGTAGATCCCTCTACTGACTGCAAAGCAGCCGTACTGGTGTTGGTCTCTCCCGGAATACTTCCGGTACCCACCATATCTGGGAATAAAGAGAAGTCATCCACGTTGGCTCTGAGATCTCCACATCACCAGAGTGTCTTTGACCGTGGACATCCGGCGTCCTTGAAAGGACAAACAATTGCCAGGCAAAATTATTCTAAGTCCCGGTTCCTCCACAATAATAAAAATTTTACTAATTTCTTTGTGTAGTGCATAAGTAACATGGAGGGCTAAGAGGTGTGTGCCTTCCGGGCCGCTTGTGATGGGTTCGTGATATTTTTGGGGGGGGGGCGTTGACCTCATATATGGGACTTATTGACCCCCCCTCCCGAAAAATGTAAAATAAAAAAAAAACTTTTTCGGTTACCATTTTCACCCATTTTTTTTTATTTTTTCCTTTTCCCCTTTCCCAGGGGGTCTGCAGCCTTCTGAGTGTCGTGTGCCTTGAACCACGGTCCTGGTGGTGCACCCGCTTTCTTCCATAAGTGATAAACACTATCCTTTTTTGTGTTCCGGTGTACTGTATAATGTGTAGTGTACTCTTTACAAGTGTGCGAAACCGAAATCGAAAATGGCGAAAAAGTTCGACCTCGCGGACGTCACCAGATCGGGTCTGGAAAAATTTGAGGCTGAATGGCTAAGCCCAACGCCGGACACTCGTGAGTACCTGAAAAAGCCTTTCTACCTTAGATTTCAAAGCAAGGTGAAGAGAAAATAAATAAATGTTACGAAACATCGATCCAATAAAGAGCACAAAGAACTAAAAGAGGGCATATTCGACGAAGTGTATGCAGAATGGGAGAAAATACACAAGGACAAAGATGGAACACCAAGGTCTTTGAGGAACGTGAGAAAAGGTCCCACTGACTGGGATGCGGAGGACAGCGACGTAAGACAACGGCAGATTATAAATAGATCTCAACGACAAATATTGCTCCGTCTTACTGGAGCCTACAGAACCACTCTGGTGGAGGCACTCCAGGTGGTGACTTCGACCATGCTCATGCACCTTAAAGTTAAAAGAATGGGAGCCGCGTACTGGCTCAAGAAAGGAAACGAAGAGAAGATCACAGACATTCTTCACCAAACAGCAGGAAGTAGAAGAGAAATCCAAGAAATACTGACCAGTGCGTGGCAAACATTCTGGGAGGAATCGACTGAAAGACCTAAACTTAGTTGAGGACAATATGTACCGCGCATGTGGGGTGGTTGCGTCCCCAGATCACGTTGTCCTTAGATGCCGAGAGACAAAAGAGCTAGTCAGAGAACAAACAGGCCTCAGCCCTCCTGGGGGAGAGACCCGTCACAGAAGTTCTGAGAACTCCAGAACTGGTGGCGGTCCTCCGGAAGACGGCGAATAAAGTGTCATTATTCTACAAGAGAAGGTTCCTGGCCGGGAGGCGCGCCGCGATGTAGTGAGATTCCAACAGTATGAAAGTGTACAGAGTCATTACCGGACTCAACAGCGTAATGTCTGCGTGCGCGAGCGGGTCTCCCGCGACGACCGCGGCATCTGCGTGTACTAACAAACAAATATTCCAACAAATAAACGAACAAAAACAAATAAATATCAAAGTAAAAGTGCAGAAATTTTGATTTAACGTCTATCTAATATAACGGTACAAATTAAGAACAAAACGGCGAAAATCTATATAAACAAGACTAACTATAAGTCTGTATTAGTGTGATGTTGCTGGAACTCCAGCAATACAGAGTGCATTGCCGGAATACCGGTGAGAGACACTCATATACAGTGTGAAACTGCGCGTGAGTGGTCGAGGGAACCGGGATGAGTATTATTATTACTTAGTGGAAATCAATATAAGTCGATAAACTGACTTAAGGCTGCGGAAACCGCAACCAACGGTTGAATGATATATACTACCCATGAGTGAATGAGCGATGAATGAGTGTGGTATAGTGGCTTCTAACGAATGAAGAGAAGAGGAAAAAGTGTTGCAGAACCAATGAGTGATGCAGGACTAACCATGGAGAAGAAGATCAGCTTCTCTTCTTATCTAGAGGAACACAACAAGAAGAGATCGAGCATTAAAACTCTAAGTGATGCTGTCATGAGTTATAATGTATTAGAAGTTAAGCGACTCTTAGATTATATGGAGAAGACTGGACGGCCATCCCTGTGACGAGACAACAACTGTAATCCAGAAAGAAGAACCCAACTCCAAGGAAGCAGCAATTAACCTTTCTTAATCTCGTTACAGGGAGATGCTGAAAAGAAGCTCCTGCTCAAGCTATGTGTTGTGTTGTCTTGTATTTGCCCTGTGTCGTCTTATGTGTATTGTATGTGTTTTCTATAAAATAAAGCATATAATAGTAGGTAGGGATCCCCCCATGCAAATGTTCTAACAACTAGGAACATAGACCAGGAGAATATTCTGGACGCCTGGTCAAAAGTCCGTCCCGCAACACCAACTGTCTTGAACAGGTGGAACGCAGGAGATCCTTGGAATGCCGGAACTCCGGCAATCCAACAATCTCTAGGTACAAGCCTGACCCAAGTTGAGAAGTACTAAGACATAAGTGCTGCATGACCCAGAAAGTGCACAAGTTAATTTGTGCAAAGCATGCAAAGAGGCAGGGGTGATAAGGACCCCCCCCCCAAAAAAAAAAACATATCTGTTCGGTATTCCCCTATCCTTCACCTGGGGAGGCGCCTGGTGGAAGACCAGTAACTCCAACCCGGAAAATGTCTTCATCAGTAAGCAAAAAAGAAGACAGTCGGAACTATTCTAAACATTTCTGACCTCGAGTACAAATGCAGCTCAGTTGGAAATGATAGTAGTTACATCTGAGCTACAGAAAAATAAAAGCAAAAATAACTATATTAATTGTTTCAACTCATACGTTCTAATAAATAAGTTAAATATATGTACCGCCTCGGTGGTCTAGTGGTTACCGTCACTGACTGCTGATCGTCCGAGCAGTATTTAAAACGTATGCAAAATTGGCGCGCCACGGCCACCAAACATTAGATTTGACCACTTGGAACCACCAGTACTTTGCTCTAAATTCTAAAATTTACCGGTATGAAGACAGTGCTGCCATTCACCTCTGTCCAGTATTTTATCTTGGTGCTGCGACAGCGTTATTTTCTACGCATTTTCGGCACGCATTCATACACACTATAGCGTATTCAGATGCCGCCGCAGATGAATGTGCAATAAAATTAGACGTTCCCAAAAATATTATGTAACAAGCATGTGATTTGTGTTTAACGTGAATAAAACATAATATATGATGTAAGCACTGTTAAAATAGCATTTATTCAAAATTGAGAAAAAAATTTCGAACTGGCTCCGACTAAATTTTATTCAATTTTAAGCAAGTGATAGTGTTCATAAATGAGAAAACGTTTCTCAAGTATGAAACATTTCTTCATTATATGAGAAAAGTTCTCTAATTTTGTTTAGAATACCAGTTGCTCAAAATTGAATAAAATTTATTCGGAGCCAGTTTGATATTTTTTTCTCAGTTTTGAATAAGTGTTTTTTAACAGTGTTTACAAATGGCTACCACAAAATTTACCAGGTAATCTCATTGGCCACCAACTTTTAGAAACCTTTACAAACACTGGTTCCGGGTTCGATTCCCGGCCCTGCCAAGGATTTTTTTTTCAAAGCGAGAGGGTTTGGAACGGTGCCCACTGAGCATCATAATGCATTTGGGGAGCTGCTGCGAATAAAAACAGTGGCGATCACAGTTGAGAGCTTCGGCTCTCCTCTCCCAACACGTCTGGTCAGCGTGGGAGCAGTAGACGCAACTCCTCCCTCCGGAAGAGGCCTCATCCAGTAGTGAATTGAATATGGCTGTGAATTATTATTATATGGAGGCTAAGAAACTGACGAATTAACATATATCAAATGCTACCTATAATATTCAATTGCTTTTAATTAAAATCGAAACATCACACTATGAAACAACAATTAGAATGTTCTTAAATCGAATTTGACTGACGGGCAATCAATAAGTTTCTCTATTCTAGATGTTCAATTAATTTACAGTCAATGTTAATGAAGGATTTCACTTTACAATGGGAAATTAGTGGAACGAGGAAACGTTTTCACTTTAAACCATAACAAACTGTTGATATAAGCAGAATATTATTATTGTTTCAAAAATAGAAGACGCTTCTCCCTCTACCAAAGTTGGAAACTGAAGTTAGCATTCAAAAATTCAATTTCTATAATAAAATGACATTGGGCCAGCAATTTCGTTGGTATGCTCCACAAAGAAAACTCTTACAAAAGAAGCTTAGATGCAGAAATAATTTTAAACCCAAAGGGACACGTTTACAGGCTACTGTTTTTTAAAAAGTGTTGGTGATGGAACAAGTCTTCACTGACAGTAATTAAGTTGTCCCTGGTGAGTCGTAATTATTACGCAGAGAATCATGTGGAAAAAACCCACAAGAGAATTTTTTTTATGGATGTGTGAAAATAAAATAATCCATACGAACTTCCAGCACTACAACAAAATACGTTCGCAACGTGACTTTAATTTGGGAAAAAAAAGTTCAAATTTCACGCTTTCACTACATCCACTCAGTAGACCAGAAAACATACATTAACTTACTCATAATCTAATATATGATGTTCATGAAAAATACACCCCGAATAGTTCTTCAGCGATATAACCTGAGTTCATAAAAATTCTCTTTTACTATACTTTATCCCAGGTTTGTTTTTGGTTTTTAAATATTTGTATTTAATGGAATGTCTTCAAAAATATTCATTAAAAGCATCAGTATTGCCACTCAATTTGAAAAGAAATTCTGAATAAAAGCTACTTGCGTATTACATAAGTAACTTTCGCGTTATCTTCGATCTTAAAACATTTACAAACACAAGTATGATCTCAAGCCAGTTGCTAATTGTGATCTCTCCGATCATGTGTGATTGTGATCTCTCCAATTTGGCCTTATTTTTAAGTGTTATTGCCCTGTGTTGTGTGCTCTTTTGGATGCCGGTAATTGACTGTTGTCAGGTGCGTTTAATCACTTAAACGAACAAATTAGTGGATGCGTGTGGATGTTGAGTTTTAGAAGATATAATTTTCTAGCGGCAAGCTGTACAACTCGTGTGCTTTTTAAGTGCGATGGAGGCTCCCCGCTTCTTCGTCCGCGTGGTAAGCCCAGTTACGGGCAGTGTCTCCAACCATGAAGATATTGCTTTACATTGTGAGCAGTGTCCTCCTCTCTGGTGGCGTCTCTCTCAATCCCGGTCCTCCCCTTGCTGCGTGTAGTAGTAAGCCCGTGTGTGATAGTGATATTTTCAAAATTTAGTCTCAGAATGTACAAAGTCTTTCTAATAAACTATCAATTGTGGATATGTTTAATGGTGAATTATCTATCAACTTACGATGTGTCGGGATTTTCTGAGGTGTGGACTACTTGGTAGTTTTTCCAACAGCGAGATTATGCTTAAAAACTACAAAGTTTACAGGAGGGACCGTGGCTCTAAGGGAGGGGGTGTCATGCTGCTAGTTCACAATCGTTGGCCTTCTGTCAGACGCTATGATTTAGAAAGAAACTGTGAGCTATTATGGGTAGAAATACAAGAAGAACATTCAAAATTATTAATCGGCTGTTACTATAGAAACCCCAGCAATAACAAACTCTTTAGATATTTTATTAGATTCTGTTCTCGCTGCAATCAAAGTACGTAATATATGCGTCATTGGAGACTTTAACGTACACATCAGCTGGGATTCAAACATTAGTGGTGCATGTACTGACCAGCCGGATAGATGGTTCTTCGAACATTTCATTGTAGGTCTTGGTTAATTCCAACGTAACATGTTTCCAACTAGAGGTAATTGCGTTTTGGATTTAGTTCTTTCCACCCTCGAAAAAGTGAAGGTCACTTCAGGCAGAAATATTTTCGATACACCAGACTACCTGTCGTTATACACTGAACTCCAGTTTCCTCCCTCTCGCCGCTGGCTCTGTTCTATTCAATGAACTATGCCCCTATGGAACAAAACGAATTGGGACTTAGTGGCAACTGCAATAAAAGCAGTACCGTGAAAAAATTAAAATCAGGACCCGTGGAAAATGCCTTGGATTTCTTTTATGCATGTTTGGACGCTGTTATAAAAGACTATGTTCCAGTCAAGAAAGCAAAATCCAGTAAGTTTCCGATGTGGTACAGCCAGGAAACAAAACTTGCCCTCAAGAACAAGAAGTGCGAGTCGCTTTGGAAACAGTATCATAATAATGAAACTCATAATGTTTTCATTCAACAACGCAAGTTATGTAAAGCTCTCCTTCGTAGAGATTATGATAATTATATTGAATCTGTTTCATCACAAGCTGTAACCAATCCTAAACGCTTCTGGTCCCTAATAAACTGCAGGCGACAAAGCTCAGGTCCACCATCTCTAGTTTCATACAGTGAACGTACTGCTTCATTCAACGAAAGGGCTAATTCATTTAATGACTGCTTCTATGACAATTTTAATGCTTGTTCAGATCCTCCATTTTTTCCTGATGTAAAGTCTAAAATTCCCCATTGCCTATCAGATATAAACACAACCGCTACGGAAGTGAATCGCCTTTTAACATTTCTAAAATCCTCCAGGGCCTCTGGACCTGACAAAATAAATTCCATATTTCTGATTAAACTAGCCCAACCATTATCTGCACCTCTCACCATACTTTTCAATAGGCCTTTCTTGGAGGGTTATTTCCTAAACTCCTGGAAAACAAACATTACTCAGGTTTACAAAAAATGTAAAAAATCCTATGTTAATTCATATAGACCTACAGTATTTCCCTTCTTTCTGCCCTCGGCTTAATTTGTAAAAAAATCATCACATACAAGATTCAAAATAATGTCCTCTCGTTTCTTTCTCCCTCCCAGCATGGCTTTGTACCGAATGGATCTTGTGAGACCAACATAGCAGTCCTACTGTCTCACGCCATGGATACCCTAGCAAATAGACAAGAACTTGACGTCATATACCTCAACTTCTCCAAAGAAGTTGAAACTTTTAATCACAGAATTCTTATACACATGCTTGCTTCCAGATTTAGTATACACGGACCCCTCCTTCAGCTTCTAACATCAATATCTGAATGGCAGAGAACAATGTGTCGTCTTCCTTGGTAACACATCCAAGTGGCTCCCCATGCTTTCCGATGTCCCTCAAGGAATCTCCTTAGGGCCAGTTTTATTTTCCCTCTTCATTGATGACTTGTGTGAACAGATAGATTATTCCTGCTCTGTACTTCTTTACGCCGATGACTGCAAAATTTTAAAGACAAATCTACAGAAGATACTTTCTTCCTTCAAGCCACTATAGATTCTGTTGAAATGTGGTGCAATAATTCGTTACTGAAAGTCAATCCTTGCAAAACTACTGCAATGCGTCTTTCACTCAAAACCCATAACATAAAATGTACATACACATTAGCCTCATCTAATATACCATGGGTAGACCATTACAAAGATCTGGGTATCATATTTGATGAAAAACTCAATTTTACTCCTCACATTGAATTCATATCTTCTAAAGAACTCAAACTACAGGTTTACCGACATTAAAGATTTCAGAGCTCTTCGGTCATATTTTCTCACTTGTGTACTTCCTACTATTGAATACTGTTTATCTATCCGGCCTATGGCTTGTGAAACCAACTTACCTAAATTGAAAATTCTTTATCAGAATTGTACAACACAGGGTACCCAGCTTCCCACACAAATGTAACGTAAATATTTTCAATTCTCTTGACTTAAATAACACACACACAGGAAGAAAACTAAATGACATAAAATTTCTTTATAAAATAATGCAGGGTATACTCATGACCAACGAACGACCTTCTTCCACCTTTATTGCCAGATTGTGCTAATATATTGCCAGTAATTTCACTCATCGTTCATTTGACATGAATCTGAGTGTACACAGAAGTAATCGAAACCTGACTCAGAGCGTACGAGAAGTGCACTCTTTTAGTAGTGTAGTCTGTCTTGTCATGAAAGTTTTAAGTTGATGGCTGAAACAAAATCAGATATATCTGGATATATACGACAAGATGAATGTTTTCAAAGTATTCATGCAGAATCCTTAAATTTTTAATGAACTAAGGCTTTTTTGCACACTATAATTTGCAGCTATAACTTTGGCAAAGGTCGTATCTCGAAGTGATATATCAAAGCTGCTTTTCAATTTTCAAAACACGTTTCACTGTTCGGAAGGATTCCTTGTTAATTGAAAATGAGAAACGAATAAAAAAATCAAACAGGCAGTTTGCATTACTCAATACACATTCCTTCGTTATGTTGCGTGATAACATCTATACTCTAATGTCTCACAAAGAACTTAGACACTCCAAGGAAGATGAAATCATCCAATATTATCGTCTAACTTACCACCCTCTGCACAGTTAAGAAACTTATTACCGGGCATTGGACACATTTTTCAGGTTACAGCCATGAGTGTGGTATTTCCTTATGGAGTGCGAGCTTTGGCAGATCGAATGCAAAAATGCATGTAGTTGCAGAGGTAGTAGAATTCTTTAAGTACTCCGTTTTTATTGTTGTACAATTATTGGATACACTCAGTAGCAAAAAAAAAAAAAACAGTATTATGACATCAAGTAGGAGATTCTTTCGCGCAGAAATTGCTACTTAAAAAGTTAACGAGCTACTCTAAGTGTCGGTATCCTTTTACTTAGGAGCAATTATTTATTTATTTATTAGAAGTTAGCACGGATACAGCAAACGCCACACCGTTCTTGTAACAAAGTGATATAACAATAAAAATAATAACAACAAAGAAGTAGAAGTATACCGGTACAATACGAAATAAGATCAGTTCTTTTTAACATTTATTCTAGATCATATAACAAGCCTTTCGAAATTTACTTTTACTGAGGCAGAAATCTGGTGGCAAAGGAAGAGTATTGTAAAAGTTTGATAATCTGTATACAAGAGATCGCTGAACCAAACACAATCTCGGTTTTGAGAGGTAGAAATGATGTCGAGAAAGAGAATTTTGTCTGGGTACTCTTAGGTTCGGATCAACGTTCTTTATTGATGTTTATTCAAAGCCTTTAGGCGTTTAAGGCTCAGGTCGAGAAAGGGGGGGGGAGAGTATGCGAGATGTTGTCCAAGGTCAAAGTGGAAGGTGTCATCCCGGCATTTGCCTGGTGTGACTGAGAAAAGACCCTGGAAAAACTCCAGTTTGAATGGTCGGTGCTGGGTTGAACCTACGACCTCCCGAATGCTAAGCCAACGCTCTACCACTGAGCCACGGCTACACGGTCAATTTTTTAAAATGCATTTTATATTAACTATTCATGTGTTGTGTTTGCAACGTATATTAGTTTGGTGTTGCCAGATTGTGCAACATTTTAGTCTCAGGCAAGTTTTCAATCGGTCTGTGGTGATCAACTCCAGTCAACGCATTTCTGCTTCTAACGTCTTCAATTCAGAGCGAAAGGCTATCACAGAGACTACCCACGTTCCATTCCCACTGCCACCAACATTTTCCTCTTCCCTATGCTATCATTCTATTTACTGAAACCCACTTTTGTGTGAAAAGGTGTACAAAATACAATATAAACTTGCTTATCTGTCATAACGGAGAGGACAGGAACATTGTTGATCGAAAAACCGGGATAATCCGTGCAACATTTTATTTAAACCTGCATACCTTACGGAAACACACCCCTTTAGGTTCTTTTAAAAACTATATTTTTCTGCATTTTGCATCAGCAACTTTCTTCCTGATGTCCGACCTAATTCTTCTAAGGACAACAATATTTCGAAAAGAAGTGTCTTCTTCCAGAAATTGGATCAAAGTTTCTGTCGATTCAAGTGCGACTTACTTAGTGCAGAACACACAGGAAAAGGAAATCTAAGCCTACGGATAATCCGATGATTGGTTAATGGAGACACGAATAATCGAGGTTTTATTGTATCTTCAAATTGTAACTGAAGGAGAAAACATATTCAAGTTACCCTAAGTTGACTTCGTCAAGGACCTGGAAGAGATCTAATGGAAGCCTCTCAGTATATTCTGCCAATATTCCGCCACGGCTTCTGGGGTGTGGGATCACCGAACGCTAACACTATGCTGAAAGGCAAATCTTAATTAGTAGTACATGAAGGCATACGTAAAAAGCTTTGAAAGAGAGGATGAATAGTATACGCCCGCCTACCTGAAGACGTGCAATATGCCAAGGATGGATAAGTTCTCTTGTCCGCCAGTCTGGAGGCGTACAAGAGCAAGGCAAACGATCGCCTGCCTGTCTGAAGGCGTGCAACCGTTGTTATGATGGGTTGAAGGCTCCCTTATGAATGTCTGAAGATATTTGAGAACCTGACACAGTAGTATACGCCCGCCTCCCTCAAGGCGTACAGTACACCAAGGATGGATAAGTACCCCTTCCCGCCTGTCTGAAGGCGTGAAGAAACAAGGAAACAACTACCGCCTAGCTGAAGGCGTTTAGTTGCCTTAGGATGAGTTAATAGCCTTGGTCCGCCTGCCTGAAGGTGTACCGCAACTAGAGAAAGGTTGTAAACCACTGACCACCAGTAGTAATAATTGCCCGCCTGTCTGAAGGCGTGCAACCAAAGGACAAGGTAAATGGATACCACAGCCCGCCTGGCTGAAGGCGTTCTGCAGTTGGAGAACAAGGTTTCAAAAGAGAATTAGTAATAAAGATGAATATAGCGGAATGCGATAAAGCAATATGATAACAATACGCCTAGTAAAGAATATTCAAAAAAGTTTTTAGATAATAAGGATTTATTAGTGGGCTATCTGTCCAAAGAAGAGAACACCAAGCAGAGAGCTAGATGTTAACTGGTCCGCAGGCCAGGATGAACTGATTTCAGACCAGACCTACGTAGTTTCTAGGGGCTATTCCCACTAGATGGACTTCCAGCCTTGGGGGCTACTTTCGTCCTAAGAGTTCATACTAAATTTGTGTTTGAGTAAATGCCGAGTGTCAGGGCCGCGATTTGCTTAGCTAGTGAGTAGGTGGTTATTAAGTTAGCTGTGAGAAAAGTGGAGGGTCGGGAAATGGAAGAAAAGGTGGAGGGATGGGGAAGGTGCCGATATTAGTTTCCATCAATTTGATGGGTGTTTGACTTTTCGGACAATATCTTCTTTCTGTGCCGGTTAATGGAGGTTAAAAGACTTGTGAGTATTGTAAAGTGATGTATTTGTAGTTTTGCCATTTTCATTATTTCAGTGCTTGCTTGATTTCTAGTAACAGTTTGTTTAGGAGCTACTGGAATGAGATTTTATGTCTCTTGTACAGATAGTTCATTTCTATTGGGAAGTGTATGTTAATGAACTTCTTGTCTCTTGCTTTTTGTATATATGATTTTTTGCCTCTTTCCATAAATTCTTCTATATTGGGGATTTTGGTTGCATTGTATAATTCCTGTTTACTGTCTTGCCACATTTGATATGAGAAGCGGATGAAATATCTTTCGAATTTGAGGATTGGATCAATGTTAGTTGCTGAGTGGAATAATTGGAAGCCGTAAGTAACTATTGATCTTAGGATGACTGCTGACTTTGTGCTGGAGTACAAAATGGACTTGAGTGCTATCAGTGCTTTTATGCTTGATCTTCTTACGTTTTGTACGTGAGATTTGAAGGTAAGCCGTCTGTCTAATGTACATCCGAGGTAGGTTGTGGTGTTGCTTGGTTTGATTGATGTTGATTGTTCTGTCTTTATTTCTACTGGTGCCTGTGTCTGATGGGTAGAAAATGATAAATTGTTTTCTTTTCATTGATTATAAGTTTCCAAATTTGGCACCAGTTGGTGAATTTTGTTTCTATCTGTTGGAGCTTCTTTATGCAGGAGTTGATATTTCTAGCATAGGTCCAATATGCCGTGTCAGCGTACTGCCCTAGTTTTGTATTGGTTTGTATAGGAGATGGTGTGTCGTTGACATATATTGAATATAGTATGGGGCTTAAAGCTGCACCCTGCGGGACTCCCCTGCCAATGAAAATTTTGTCTGAGAGTTCGTCACCTATTTTTACTCGAGTTGTTCGTTGTTGTAGGAAATTATGAACCCATCTGATAGTAGTGGAAGGGAGGTTCAAAGAGTATAATTTGTAGAGAACGCCGTCGTGCCACACTGTGTCAGAGGCAGAGGGTAAGTCCATAAATATGGCGGCGGCTTTCCAATTTTTGTTTAATGCAATTTGTATGTCAGTTGTGATTCTCATTATCTGATCTATGGTAGAAACTTGTTGTCTGAATCCTGCCTGGATTTTGTTGAGTAGGTTTGTTGCTTCCAAATATTCATTTAACCGTTTGGCTAATATTGCTTCACAGAGTTTGGGGATGGTATTCGTGAGTGTTATCGGAAGGTAGTTTTCAGATTTGAATTGGTTCTTGTTAGGTTTCGGTATAAAAATTGTATAAGCGTCTTTCCACTTTTGTGGTGTGCATCCGGATTTGTGTGAGGCATTGAATATTGCTGCTAGAATTGTATAGAGGCTTTTGGGTCCTTTTTGGAGAGCTATTTATGGAATTTTGTCCGGTCCAGCGGCAGTGTTTTTTTTTCTTCAGTATATTGATGATGTCCTGTGGGGTGATGTCGTTTAATAGTATATCTATGTCTCCTGCGTGATTGTCAGCCAGGTCTTGTTGCACAAGTATTTCGTTGTGTGCTAGTAGTTCTTTGATGACTTCTGTCGTGCGAACCACATCTCTTTGAGTTGGTTGAATTGTCACAGGCTGTTTTTCTTTATGTTTTTGTTCGAAAATTTTTACAATGTCTTGGTTGCTGGTAAGTGGAGTATCAACTATTTTGTTGGGGAAGGGCTGTTTGTTTTTTCGGCCTCTACGCGTGGCGAGTAGCTTCCAGAATTTCTTGTGATCTTCCCGGTATGAATTGGTTAAGTCTACTGTAAACTTTTCTTTTTTCTCATCTCTACATGCCTTTATTTTCCTCTCGATTTCTTTTTGTAGTCTGTTTATTTCTCGTTTTAGCTGTTCAGAGGGTCCTGTACGGTGGTTCTGTCGGATGTATTTTCTCTTCAATCGAATGCATTGTATTATTGTGAATGGTAGTCTTTCAGCATGCAAGATTATATTTTCGGTTGGGATGGCTTTTTGGAGCTCCAGATTTATGATTGTGGACAACTGATCATTTGCGTTATCTATGTCGGCGGGGTTGATTATCGACATTTGGATGGCTTGCAGTGCTTCTTCTAGCCTTGTTTGGTATTTGTCCCAGTCAGTTTTTTGCAACGTTCAATAACGTTGTTTGTTTTGTCAGTTAATAAGTTGAAATGTAGTATGATTTCGGCGTGGTCTGATGGGAGGCTTTTTCTGACATCTTTATTGACTAGTTTATTGGACATGTCTGGCGATATTAGAATTCGATCCGGCGCGGTGGCGGAGTTGGCTGAAAACCTGGTGGGTCCAACGTGTATGTTAATCAGATGAGATTTTAGTAAATACTGAAAGAGTAGTTTACCGTTATCATCGGTTTTTGTATCTCCCATCACAGGGTGTTGACTGTTGAGGTCGGCTATTATTGCTACATTCTTGTTGTATTGTAGAAAGGTGAGGAGTGGAAAACTGAGTGAGATATCTGTAGTTGGACTGGAATGTAGTGTGGCAATGAGAACTGGGTCTTTCTGATGCTTAATGGATGGATAAGTATCGGGGTGGTGAGAGGATCTTGGAGATCGGCGGGTAAGGGTATTTCTTGAGAATCAATATTGTTCGATACTAGGATTGCGGTGCCTCCTGATGGCGTTGGTCTGTTATTTCGGTAAACTTTAAATCCGGTTGCTCGGAGCCAGTCCTTTGATGTTAGTCTGGTTTCATTAATTATTATGATCTCCGCTTTTTGTACACCAGCCAAGTCTAGAATTTCGTACAGTTTTTCTTTGATGCCATTTACGTTAAGGTATAATAGTTTAATATTGCTGTTCTGTATGTGTTGTGGATTAATGCGGATTGTAAAGTTATTATTACTCGCCATCATTTGAGTTTAAAATAATGTTGATGTTCTGGTTGGATTTAATTTTCTTAGTGAAGTCCTCCTTTGTCACACAGATGTATCCATCCACCGATCGGAGGACATTGAATCTGCACTGTAGAATTTCCTCAGATGCTTTTTTGAGAGTTGTGAACAATTTTGGGAAGGACTCGTGAGGCAGCGCTAGTGTAAAGACAGTGGATTCCCACTTCAGCATCTTCTCCATCTGTTCTTCTAATTTTGCTTTTATAAAAGTGGTGATGTTTTGGTCTATCTTTTGTTCCAGCTTCTTTAAGGTGATCACTGTAATCTCCGAATTTATGGATGTGGGAGAGGATGTTGGAAGCAAATCTACTTCGGGGTTGTTGTTGTTAGTAATGGGCCGTCTGTATATTTTTTCTGGTTTTATGGGTTTCGCATTCTTTGGCCTGAGGGGGCAGGTGGCCGCTGCCGTTCTGTGACCTTCAATTTTGCAGGATCCGCAGAAGTTTTTGCTGGGTGTAGCTTTACAGGTGGAATTGAAATGTGCCTCCCCGCGTTTGAAGCAGGCGGGGTTTTTGGTACATGTTCTCCCATTGTGATATAATAGGCATGTACGGCATGGGAGTGGCCTACCCGCCGTTTTAGACTCCTCTTACTCTGTATCGTGAATAGCCAATCGAGAGGCCGTTGGTTATTAATTTACTGACGAGCGATGGATCATTTGTGAATAGACGGACCAGTGGAAGTGGAGTTTTGTCATTACGAATTCTTGTAGCATTTGTTATGCCGAGGTTTTCCTCCTTGAAGAATTCCTTTAGTTCTTCTATTGTGACAGTGGTTGGGATACTTTTGACTGCACAGGTTAATGTGGTTTTGGATGTTGGTTTGTTTGTATCTTTCCTTTCTGAGTCGAAATTTGTGTGTGAATTTGGCTTGAGGTCCAAAGTCTTTCTCAGTGAATTTACTATGAAACCTGTCTTTGTCATCTTTGGACTTAAAGTGGATTCGAATACCATTAAGTCTAGCGGAGGGATAGGCAGTCATCCCTATGTTCGGTAGTCTGTTACTGACAAGTTTTTGTAAAGCAGTTGGGTTAATCAAATCATTTTTAATGTTTTGTATGATGGTAGTGTAGTTCGTTTGCTGAATCTTGTCATTTAGGGACAGTGTTGCATCCTTGCTCATGCCTTCTTGCGGATTGCTAGCTGAACTACTCCTGTAGGTTGATGTATGTGTGTCATCTGAGTTTGCTGCTGCTACTTGTATTGTTGCCGATTTAGTTAATGCCGCTGGGTGAACTGGAGTTTTCAGTGCTGCTGCTGCCAGGGATGCTGCTGTGGATGCTGTTGCTGCTTGATTCAGTTGAGTGGGTTGCTGCTGCTTGGGGTGTTGCTGAGTGTGTTGTTGCTGCTTGCGGGACCTTTGGTGTGTTAGTTGCATTGTCCTGAATCATGTTGGCAATTCCGTTGGGTGTTGACAGGTTGATTGGTGATGACTGATCGTTTGCCTTTTGCCGTGTCGGTGAGAGGTTGGGGAACTGCTCTAGTGATGATATGTTTGGTAAATATCTAGCCTGATTGCTCGCTGGAGTAGTTTCATGAAGATTCTTCACATACGGAGAAGGTCGAGAGATCTTGCGCTTCTAGTATTTAACTGATTTCAAATCATCCTGGCCTACCACTGATTCAGTGACGTCAGAGCGTCACGTGATATACCTTTAATCTTTACGTTACATACACACATACATTTATAAATTTCAAAGTTCAATTCTTGATTTCCGGATGACATATGTTTACATACACACACATGTTAATTTTCTTGTATATTTCAAATAAACACAGAATTCACAATTTTCTAGCTTATAGTGATAATTTTTAATGTATTATTATTTTAATCTTACTTGCTTGAAAGTTGCTATTATTGAATAAAACAGATATAGAAATTGTTATCTTAAGTCCATGGCGTCTACATGAATAGCCGAAAGAGTAATTTGATATAAGGTAATTCATGGGAAGCAAAAGCACTGAAGTTACACGGATCGTTAAGGACGTTACAACTTACAAGTAACACTATTCAAGTGGACACTCAGATCTAACAGAGATATATATGTATTTAAAATCAGAACTAAAAACTGAGGTTGTGTGTCAAAGATTAGGTGCCATTGGCAAGTGGTTCAAGACAAATTGTCGGGAAAAGTTAGTAATAGCATTGTTTGTGGATGCCCATTTATGAGTATTTGGCGACAGTTTACACTCAATATACTTCAATCAACTGGCGGGCACATCTACGTCAGCAAACAACCTTTCACTAAATTCAAGAAGAGTAACAAAAACAAAAATCAAACAGCACAAAATGCATAGATTACCACTAATCTTCAAATCGAAGCTGTTTAACGCCAACTAATTATAGAACTCAAGAAACTACAAACCATTCATATCTTTACATATGCAACTTAAGCACGCAGGACACGATTCGAGGGCAGTCACACTCTAGAGACAAATATATAGAAGATAATAATGTTAACACGAGGTATCATCAAGCTCCTACGTCTATAACAATCTTTTCACAAACTACATTTCCCACCATCAAAAACTTATTCAAAATTACTGAACCTTAATCCCAAACTAGCATTCGTTAGCTACAAATTGCCTCTGGTCCCCCACAGTTCAATCCATTATGGAGGCGAACATCGGAAATCAATTTCGGCCGATCCCGGTGGGTTAATGGTTGTTTGACTGATGCGGGTTCGTGGTCTTGCGCGGTGTCCGGTTCAACATGCTAACAAACATTAACATAAAAAGGACGAAAGTAGCCTAAGTCAGGCTAGAAGTCCTTCCTGGGTGGCACTGTCGGCTCAGGAAACTTACATTACAGTCAGTGTGAGTGTCCACTTGAAAGCGTTACTTGTTTGTTAAAATGTACAAGAAATGTCCTTTTCTCTTACAATGTATACAGGGTATCCACGACTAGTCACTCAAGTACAGATTTGCCTATGCACACTAAATTACTTCTTTTCAAGATTACTACATATTACCAGAGAGAAAGGAATTAAGAGAGGAATATCTTCCCACTAAAACCATCTACGCAGTGCTCTACTCACTTTACAAGTTTCGCTAACTGATTACTAGATGTCTCCTGGGTTGAACAAGCTTCACTATCTAACCGCTAGATGTTCTTACATTACTTCTATCTTCAACAGCGCACTGGTCGAGAAACTCGAGACTTGGAGACACCACTACGAAGGAGGTTGGCGATGAATGGCAAGGGAAAACACGTTCTTAACTAAACGAGGCTGTAAGTTCTTGGAAACATAGAAGTCCGCATGACGTTTTTAGCCTTGCAAATGATTTTTTTTTTCTTCTCAGGTAGAAAGGTCCATCAAACCAACTACAAACACAAAATGACCTCAGGGAAAGGACTGTTTAGTCTTAAGCAGGCATGTACTGTATCTAGAATACGGTTTCGGGAGGAGTTCCCTGGTTACAGGAGTCCAGGCTTGTCTGAGAATGAAAATGTATTTTAAACATTTACAATTATGCAAAAAAGTATAAAAATTCTGTATAGAACTCTGAATTTTAGGAGAGATCCGAATCCACCCCTAATCACGTGTCTTTATTAGTCCGATGTACTTTGTAATTGGAGAATAATATATTAACATATCAAATAATTAAATATATATATCAAACTCCAAAAAAATATGTATGATCCATTTTCCATTATTTTATCGTGAGCATTCTGCAAGCAAGCAACATACGTATTTATGACAGATAACTTAAAGTATTTAAAACTGTTTGGTAACGAAGGAAATCAAAACGATACCGAATTATTTCTTTCACATATTTTAAGACTGTTCCCTCTTTAACTCATCACTGTTCAAATCTTCCACAAATCCGCCGAAAGATCATTGTCCTAATCGTTTCTTTTAAATATCGTCCTTAACATTGTTCATTCAGATGTGGACTCTTACTCGCTTTATGAGCATTATTGCTCCTAGTTTGAGAGTATTTTAATTTTGGGCATTGTCAACTTGTGACCAATCTAAAAAAATCGAGAGTTTTATCTCTTTTACAGGATAATAATAATCTTTTTGTGTTTTTCTTTAGTCCCTCACTTACTCTAGAAAAGGCCTTTTTGAAAAGTGAAAACCAGTACAAATTCATTCATCTGAAATATATTTGCTCTTAGGGTTCCAGGTTAGATTGCCAGTGAGGATGCAACCGGTTCGGATGCCGACCAGGTAGCTGTGTGGCCTGAGGCGTTGAGCAGCGACTTGAAGGCTGCGGATTCGAATCCCGCCATTGGCATGGATTTTTATAGATTTTAACTTGAAGTCTTCACAATATAATCGTGACGGACCAAAGCCAAAAGTTACTAGAATGGCCCATTCAAAATGAAGATTCCTTTACAAGCGGTTAGGAACCCACCTTAAATTGTAGGTCCCCTCCTTAGCACTATATCTCAATCCGATAGAAGGCATTGGTTCATCTTGCCAAATGATCTTCAGGTCAGTACCTATCTTCGAACAGAACACCCATCAGTGTCGCTTCTTTGCAACACAAAGTAACTTATTTTCGCGGCAGTCTTTTCAGTCGACTCCTTAACTATGATATCGTAATGTTCCTTTTAGTTTTGAATTGGTAGAGTCAAAGATACTCGGGAGTGGTTTTAGCCCTCAACCATTTATTTATATAAAAGAACAAAGTTAATAAAATTACCGTCCCGAAGAATACTGTTTACAAGTTATTTAAGTATGGGCGGTTACAAAGATATCTTCTCCTATGGTGTGATCAGATAGAGACTGTGGAAAATAGGAAGACGCCAGTTCCTTAGCAAACTGCGTGTCTGGTAGTTGTACCAGTTCCTTGGCAAACTGCGTACAGGAGAAATATTAAGCCTTAATATTACACACTAATTCCTTAGCAAACTACGTGTGCTGATGACACCAATTCCTTAGCAAACTGCGTGTCAGGTAGTTGCACCAGTTTCTTGGCGAACTGCGTACAGGAGAGGTTAGGTTTTATAAGTGACACTGCATACCAGTTCCTTAGCGAACTACCTGTGCAGGATAGTACCAGTTCCTTAGCAAACTGCGTACCAGGGATGTTCCAGTTCCTTAGCAAACTGCGAACGGATGAAGGAGAGGAGTTGACTACCCGGGGAATGAGTGATGGCTCTTACTTTTTTTTATTTTAGCCAGCTGAAGCTGGCGCCATTCAGAGGGGTACACCCTCTATTGGGGAAGGGATGTTTAGGAAATACAGGGGCGCAGGACCGTTTGAGGTGGTCAGGGGGATATTATTATACCTTTATTATCTTTAATCATTATAATATTGACTGGGAATATTATGAGTTTGCCTCATAATCATTTACTATGGTGGGTTGATGAAGATGAAGTGCTATAGACGCCACAACACATGAGGTTGGTTAGAAAGACGAATGCTGGTTATCTTCTGTCTAGGGGTTGCTCTAGACTGATGTAGACAGTATGGACCCTGTTAGTATTGTGAAAATACTGTGCTACATATGATAGTGCAACATGTGGCTGGATGATTGGAGTGTGGAGAGAGGTGGCAAGGTCATAGTCTGCGTGGTCTGGAGGTATAGTGTATCGGTATAGCGAGAAGAGTAATGCAAGTGGTGAGGGAGCGCTGATGTTGCGTGGATTTTGAATGGTTGTGGTGTGTATAGTGTCGAGTAGTAGCGGATGCTCAGTGCCAATGCGTTGTTGTAGATATTTGAGGCGTAGGGTTTCAAGATGGTAAAGAATGTGTGGAAACGGTGTGCGCTCGTAGAGTTCGGCAGTAGGGCTGGGTAATTTAATGCGAAAAGCTATCCGGAGGGCATGCCGTTCAAGGATTTTAAGTTTCCGGTAGTAGAATAGGGTAGCTGCTGTCCAGGCCGTGAAACCATATGTGAGAACGGGGCGTAAGAAAGCTTTGTACGTATTAAGAACTGTTTTAGGTAGTAGTCCCCAGGTTGTACCAGTGAGGCGTTTCAGAAGGTTTATTCTGTTGTAAGCCTTTGTTGTGACTGTGCTGAGGTGCGGCCGCCAGGTTAGATGATGGTCAAATGTAATTCCTAGGTATGTAACAGTTCGTGTCGGTATGATGGGTGTGTTATTGACGGAAAGAGAGAGGAGCCTGGGATTGCGGTGAACTCGGGAACGTCTTCTTGGCGGGATGAACACTATGGCCTGAGTTTTTAGTGGATTGATTTTAAGTCTCCATTTGCTACACCAGGCTGTGAATCTATTGATGGCTTCTGTCATGTGAGTGTTAATTTGTTGGATGGTTTTGGCGAGAGCAAGGAAGGCAGTGTCGTCGGCATACTGGAATATATGGATATTAGTAGGTAGATGGGGGAAAGGGACGATCCTTTGAGGTACTCCAGAGTGGATGAAAATCGGATGAGAAAAGGATGAATTTATGGAAATATAGGCCAAACGGTTGGTAAGGAAACTGTATATGAAGCGTATGTATGCTATTGGGAGTCGAAAGGAGAGGAGTTTGTAGATGAGCGCATCGTGCCAAACTTTGTCAAATGCCTTTTCTAAATCAAATAGTACTAGACATGATGTTTGGGATTTATTATAATGGTTTGTGATGGTAGTTAGGCGTAGGAGTTGATCATTGATACCATATGAGGGTCTAAATCCAGCTTGGTAGGGAGGTAGGAGATTTTGCGCGGTTAGGTGAGTGTGGAGACGGTGGACAATAATGCGTTCAAGGATTTTACCTAAGGTTGCAGTTAGTTGGATAGGTCTATATGATGATACTGTGTGTGGTGGTTTGTGAGGTTTCAGAAACATAAGGGTTTTTGAGGTCTTCCAGTCAATGGGAATGAAGCCAGTGCGAAGAATGAACATGTATATACAAGAAAGTAGGTGAAGGAGTGTGTAGGGAGCTTCTTTGATATGGCGGTAAGTAATAGAGTCTATGCCTGGTGCAGTGTTTCGTTTGGATGTAGTGATTTGAGTGATATCGTCAACTGTGATGGAAGAGGTGAGAGGATTATGTTCGGAAACCGTGTGGGTGATACTGGGTTGTAAGTCAGGTGAGGCAAGGTTTAGTCTGGTGACGGGATGGCGAGGGAATGGTCTGTCCGGTGGAAGTGGAGTGAATACATCTTGGAGGTAGGTAGCAAAGGCATCGGCTTTGTCTTTGTCGGAGTGCAAGGGTTGATCGTCAGCTATGAGTGGGTAAGGTGTAGTTGTGTATTTTCCATTCAGCATGTTGAAGCGCTTCCAATATTTGGTTGGATGATTAGTGTCTTTCAGGTTATTGCAGGTTTTGATCCAGGCGCGGAGTTTGTATGCCTTAAGGTAATTGCGTACAGTTCGTTGTAGTTGGCGATGTAGTCGAAGAGATTCTAGGTTTCCAGTACGCTTATAATCTTTGTAGAACTGGCGTGATCTAGTTATGAGTGAAAGGTATTGGGGTGGTAACTTAGGACGATAGGGTGTAGTAGTGGTTGTAGGTATGCATTGGTTAGAGGCGGTTTGAAGTGTGGAGGTGAGTTTGTCGACACAGGAGTATAGTTCTGGTTCTGTTGTAGGAGGTTCTATATGTTCTAGCTGTTTACTGATGTATGTTCTGTATCCTGTCCAATTTGCCTTATCGAAACGGAGAGTGGCGCGAGGCGGAGGTGTTGGCGTTCGTTGATGATTGGGATCGTCTAGTGCTAGTTTGATGGGCGCGTGGTCGCTACCTATGAGATCCAGAACTGTAATGTGGCTACGTGATGTGAGATTGGTCGATACAATTATTACATCTGGAGTTGTGTTTGATTCTGGCCTGCTGGGTTTTGGAATTGGTAGTATGGTGCCTGTGGTTTCTGTGAGGATGAAATGCTGAAATTGGTCCTTTTCTTGGTTTGATCGACTATGTATGTTTAGATCAGCCATAATTATATAATTGCGGAAATTATTAGAAATGTAGGTGAAAAAGATTTGCGGTATGGCATGCCCTGACCGGATGTATATTGTAGCCATGGTGATTTAGATGCTCTTGTAGTAGATAGTTGTAATGATATGTTCCGGTAGCTGTGCCAATTGTGGTGAGAGGAGGCGATGAGGTGTCTTGGTACTGAATCCAATGGCTACCCCTCCGTTGGCCCGTAGTGTAGGGAGAGAACTGTCTTGTCGTAAGAAGGTATAGCGTGGGAATTTGCAGCTTTGGTTATGCTTAAGATGGGTTTCATTTAGAAGAAATGCGTTAACGTTTTCCTCGAGTAATAGATGTTCAAATAGTAGTTTATGTTCTTGCAGTGAGCGTATATTAATGAATAGAAAGATGAGTGCCATGGTAATTAGTACTAAATTTGAGTTGTTGGTTCTCTTATACTGCTGTTTCATACGTTTTTGCATAGAAATGAGCATAAGGGCCGGAGTAAGTAGCGGTGAAGTTAACATGAAGAGTCGAGCGTGCGGCGTGTTGGATTTGCTGCATGCAATACATGTTGGCGCTGAAACGGATGGATATTTTGCAGTGTAAGAGTGATGAAAGCAAGAAGTTGGTTGATGGTGATTGGCTCATTGGTTGATGTAACTTGATTTGCTGTAGCTGTTTGAGTTTCAGGTGTCCGGATTGGTACCACTAGCTCTGGTTTGGATGTCTCTGGAGTAGGCCTAGCTTTACATTTGTAGCTAAATGTTGGGTGCTGTTCATGACAAGTTGTGCATTTCGGTGGTGCTTGCATGCTAGGACAGACTTTGGTCCCATGAGATCCAGAGCAGAAAGCACAAGTCGGTTGATTTGGACACTTGTTGGTAGGGTGTGAGTTGTACTGTTGACACCGCTCGCAACGCACGGGTAGTGGTGGAGGAGTGTGTGAAGGCTCTACTCGATGACGGTGTCTGTATATGTATGCTCCCTCGCTGAGTAATAAGTTTATTGTTTCTTGAGAATTAGTTAGGACTCGAACAAGATAAGTGGGACCTGGCTCTTACTGCGTGCAGGTCTCTTTTAAAGGTGATTGTAGGGGTGGCTCTTCTTGCTTCTACTTGACTCCAGCTCCCTTTGTCTTCTGTTATCCGCTCCATCTGGTGCTAGTCTGTAGAGTTGACCGTCGTCTGCTCCAATGTGTGTCATAACTTGTTTACTTATATAACCACATGTTTGTCCTATAAATATGTATGTTTGTTTATGCAATGTCCACGTGCTTGTAATACACGCTGGTCATTACGATATATTTTGAAGTGATTAAAAATAGATTATTTCGATTTACAGACTACTAAATAGGACAAATAAAATCCAGAATTTTTAAAGAGAATTTTAAACAGACGATTTAACACTAATTGGAAAGATATATAAATATATCTCTGGGGAAAAAGTTTTGATTCAGTTATGTTCAGAATATCTAGCAATTAAGTACTAGACGATACGTGCATCATTCATTTTTTGTACAGTCACACGTTTCCAACATTTGCAGTGAGTAACAGTTGTCTAGTGAATACAGTTGCTACTTTGAATAAACAATGGCGAGATGGTACGGAATCTAGTTAGCTGAAGACAGGTTTTAGTGATTCCTCTGCCTCATCAAAAGAATCCCGGATAATACCTACAATAGAGAGTCTGGCCGCTACATTCCAATTCTTGATTCTAATCTTTAGCAAAGTATGATACTTTGAAATTATAATTATTGGTGGTAGCTCAAAATGATATACAGTATCTGAACATTGTATACTATAAATTACGATTTCTTTATTTAAATTGTATTTCCCTTCAGAATAAATTAACAGTGGATGACGATATACGTGGTTTGTTTTGTAAAAGAAGCATTCATTATGATGCACCACACTTTGCATACACCATGCTAATTACGACGTCATTTCCATCTGATTGAAACTAATGGCGAAACAAACTTGAGTATTTTTTCCACCAGTAATTTTCTCAGAAAATTCACACGGTAATTTTATGAACAAAATATGGGCAAATAGGTAATTTTAACACAGAATTGAAGAATTGTCCTGATTTGACCATTGTATGCAAAGACAATCAAATCCGTGCCATAATCAAAAGACAATAAAATAAAAAAAACATCAGGATGGTCGGCCGCTGGGATCAAGCCTACGACCTACCGAATGCTGCGCCAACGCTCTACCGCTGAGCTACGGCGGCTCGATGCGATATTCTTTTTAGTCGGGTCCTTAACTAAGATACATTTTGAAGTGATTAAAAATAGATGATTTCGATGTATTGACTACTAAATATGGTAAATGAAAAGTGAATATTTAAAGAAAATTTTACGCAGTCGATTTACCAAAAAGATATGAAAGCGAAATATATTTTTGTAGATGGACATTTATTCTCTACTAAAACAAAAAAAAAAAAAAAAAAAATCTCATTCATTTATGTTCAGAATATCAAATGATGTTCAGCACACTAATCATGAGCGGTCTGTTAAAATTGCTTGCTTCACTAAAAGTTATTACGGTAATTTTGCTTTCTTCGTTTCGTGGACATTGTAAAAAAAATATTTTAATGAGATGGTAAAAGAGTGTGATATATGTAAATTCAACGCATAATTAGTCGATATCAATATCCGTTTAAACTACATAGTAGTGATCAAACTTTGAATCAATTGTGATGAGAAAAAGGTGGTTTAAATTATAAAGGAAGTCCACTTGTTTTAAGTGTGCGTACTAGCGTCAAACAAAGGCAAATTCTTTGCTTTGTGTTAATATGGATTGTCTATATAACGTATATTGCATTGATAAGTTGACGTTATAGAGGTGAATGTTGATTTATGTCATTTGGGAGCTAGAGTTGTTCTGGAAATAAACCTATTTCACGGATCTCTGGGAAGACGTAATTCTGTCAGACGTTTCTTAAGCAAATCCCCTCCTCACATTAAGAAGTAACTTATTTCAATCGTTTAGATTGTTAGGAAGGTATAGGGAGTAAATTATTTTCGTTAGAGAGCAATCTATAATCTGGTGATGGCGCCAGCAAATATGGGTGGCAAGCTTAACACAGACTCACTACTATTCAGTTCAAAATGAACATTATCTCAAATCGTTTCGGAGTTGTTAGGGAGGAATAGAGAGTACATTATTTTTAATGTTGCGGACGACACGAGATTTAAGCTGTCTCGTCTCGAAAATATTTTGTCCAGAGAGTGTCTCGTCTCGAAAAGATGTATACTTTACATTGCTTGCCTCAACTCGTTTTCTATAGCCATTTCTCTGTCTCGTCTCGTGGCAACACTTAATTATTTTCGATAGGAAGCGAACTAATCTGGTTACTTCGCCAACATAAAAGTGATGTAGAGATAAGACGGCACGTTACAAGATACTGAAAGTTTCTTTACATGTATGTTAATTGCTGCATGAAGTTGGTTATGATATTATTCATGATTTTTTATGATTTTTGTGCCATGGCTACCGTATTTTGCAGTTCTTGCAATTCTAGAGTTGCATGTACTTGCTACAGCGGCAGCGCATTTGAGAAAATTTATTATCAATTTCTATTTGTAATAAGGAGCTAATAAGTATTTTCATTTACGTAGGATACATTTAGCCATAGCACGATTTGGTCGCGCGATCAAGTCATAGAGCATTTCTGTGCAGGTGACATGGTCGCACGATTTATAAATACATCGATTTCTCGACCAGTGTTGACACAGGCAATATGGTTAGCTCAAAAGAAATGTTATGCATCACACATTTCTTCACTGATCACATTCCATGCATTCTGTTTCGGGTGTTCGAAATTCCGAAATGGAAATCTGGATTCCGGTATTTCGAAAGCCTGAACTTTGGAATGTAGGAATTTGGGAACGTCGGAATTCCGAAAGCCAGGACCGATCTCGGTAGCCATGTACGCTAAAGGCTCTAGGCTGCCGTTTATGAGGTTGCGGTTTCGAATCTTGCCAGAGGCATTGATCCTTGTGGATTTTAAGCTCACTGAATTCATACCATCGTGATGCGCCGAAATCGTTTTACTAAAATTGACCCTAACATTAAATTTTATCAAAATTTACCGAAAGTCGGAATTGAAGGAATTCCGAATTCATTTATCACTTTCGGACATCTCTACCATCAGTTTAATCGCGCTGTTACTATATATTTCGACGAGAAAGAAAAGTCGGTGGTGTGCTCGTTTTATAATCGGGTGGACTTGGGTTGGATTTTCAGTGCCGTCTAACCTGACTGAGCCTTTCCCTGTTTTTCTTAGTCACACCAGTCAAATGTTGGGATGGTTCCTTGAATAAGGTCATAGCTGATTCCTTCCAAAATCCTCTTGCTTGTGTTTATTGTTAATATTTCCAATGAACGAAATACTTCAAATATTTCGCCAAATGGTGGAAATTAAATTCATTTATGACCGTTAGAAATCTTTGTCTCAAGCCGGAATAGTGTAGATAGCAGCCACGAGAGAATGGGGAAGATAGCGGTCAGGTACATATTTAAGGTGCCATCCCAGCATTCGCCAGGTGAAAGAGGGAACCCATAAAATGGGCAGAATTAGGCTGGGTCTGGAGATGGTTAAATAAATAATATAATCACTGCTATCTATTTTCCATTCTCCACTTTCGCTATAAATCTTTCAATGTCGAACATCTTTACGTTTTCGCAACTAGCAATCGAATAAATTCATACTTGGCTCCTGGTTTTGTTTGTATTTTTTCACAATGTCGAAGAATCTTATTTCCTGAGGCCATAACTGAAGGCACATTAGAAGACTTCTCCTCCCAAAAATTTGTAATTTCCGAGAATTGACTGATGTCACTTCTCGCGATTTCATTCTTCTTATATAGTTTAAGTAAAAATAATTTCTTAACATTGCTTTCACTGAAACGATCCACAACCAAATATAAACATATTGACCGACGGATGCATCCAGACAATATGTATAGAGGGAGAGACAAAAGGAGAAAGAAGAGAGACGTACTTTCTTATGAGGCAAAAGACTATTCTCAGCTCTGTCATGAAGTCATAAAAATGGAATGAACAGAAGCCAAAGAACATTGCCACTGGTATTGATCAAATTTACTTCATGGAAAATATTTTCTAAACTATTTTCATAAGGAAAGATAAATTATATGCATCCTTTTTTCTTCCTTGTTCAGTTCCTCATATGTCATGGCAAAAAAAGAGATCAGCAATGAAAACAACTAACAACTCTTTTCAAAGTGTGCCTTTCGCTCTGATATTACCAAGGTTAAATTACAAAATATTTAGAATAAGTACATGTAAGCGGATATACACTATCTCTCACACTACGTAGTTTTGAAAACTTTGGGAGATGCAAGACGGTGTAAAATACATTTACATTCATCAGAAAGTTGATCAATCATGCTGAAAGTACTGTCTAATAGAATCTCTGTAGCCTTTAAAAACATAGATCAGTTAAACAGTTTTACCATGAAATGAAATTATCTTCTAGAGTTTTTCTGAATAAAATAATTTACAAAATTATGCAATCATACTAGAAATTTGTTATAACTACACATTCTATTTATGTAACGAATAGGACAGTAGATTGAAATTAATAGGTGACTAAAAATAAGGCTCAAAAAGCGCGATGAATGCAAAACTTCTGAAAATAGTTTTTCTTTCAGGAGCGTGCGGCTGCTTTCCCACCCAGGACACTCGGGTTTGATACCTATACACAGTGTCATTTATTTAGAACTTCGTTTCAAACTCTGGTATAAAGTATATCTATGATAAATATATAAATGACAAATGTACATTTTATAGTGATTACTAAATATTGTTCGGTGTGATACCTAAAATCAAGCCGAGTTCTTTTTATGCAAATCTTTCCTAGCATATGTATTTCGTAAAACCATAAGAAACGTTCTAGATATATTGTCGCTTGACATAAGATATGCTAACTTATGGTGAAGTTAAAAGTCGTCGTTTGCTTTATGTACATTCTAATGCAATGCACGCTATTGTACATATTCTTTACCTGTATAACACATTGATCATCCGTTGTTAATCTGAGATGCTTATATAAAAGAAACATGTTGAATTGCTGCTTACAAAAGAATGTATGATCACCTAAAAATATCGTTGCTATGACCTGTTAACATTATACATGTAGAAGACAAGATAGCATTAGGAATCATCCAAGATGCTTCTAGCAAGAACTACAATAAAGAACTTTCTTATTTTAAAAATATACATGAACAAAAAGTTCAAAATATGTAGAATAGCTTTAGTGTGGATTCCACATCACGAAAAACGAACAGCGTTGATATAAATAATATTAGAAACTGAAATGAATTACATATTCAATGCCAAAGCAAAATTTTATTATTAAAGAATAAAATTCTAAGTAAAATCGAACCTATAATTCCCGCCTACGATAGGACTTTCCTACGTCTTTTAAACAGAACTGTACGTATTAACTTCAACAAAAATAGCAATCAATACAAGAAAATCATTAACATACTTTTTAAAAGATGAAAACATTGGAAGTATTACAAATGCTTCGAAAGAAAAACAACACACACACAACAAACAGAGATAGAGAGAGGGAAGAGGAAGTAGGAAACGATGGAGAAAAACAGGGACAGCATAGCGTAGTGCCCTGATTTCCCTACCATGTTTACTTTTAAAATTTCAACGAAGTTTTTTCTTCTACTCATACACTCAACGTTGTCGAGAATATGAAGAAATATGGAAACTGCCTGTGACAGCACACAAAGAAAAGAACGGCAATATTTTCTCCCTAGTTCTAGGTTGAAAAGAAATCTTATTTTTCTTCCGCATGAAGTGCATTCTAACTTGGAAACTACTTTCTCCATGAGCAATAATTACAACGCTTTTATACTAACAAGCTACTTAGTCCCCTCTCTCTTCCCTCCTCTCTCCCTCTCATACAACGAAGAAATACACAAAAACAAAAAATTGCAAACAGAAATACAGAGAAGTGTCAAGGGACAAAGTGGATCAAACAAAAATGTAGAATATTCCAATTTCAGTATTGCACCATACATCAGCTCTTTATTTGACTAATACAGTAGCATAGTACCGCAATCCTCAGGAAAAGTGGGTGGGTCCTGAATCATCCACTTAGTTTCCTCCATTTCAGCCCCCTTTTAGATTACAATAACTACATGCACGAATACAACAAACCGACAATTTCCACTCATTTATAAATTAATCCCCAAAAAACGTATCAATTTTATTTCACAATACTGCAATCCTCGGGATTTTCTAAGGGTGGCTTTTCATGCATGTGTAAGTTGTGTGCGTTGATTCGATTTCGTTAAGGTTTACTTTTTCTGTACGCGCTTGCCGCCTAGGTTGAATGAGTACCTTAAATTATACTATTAATTATGATTTATACAGCGGCCGACGACATTAATATCATAAATAATCAATAATCAACATGGTACCCCACTTTTTTGTCCATACAGTGTATACTCTATGCAATGGTCAATAGTATCAATATGATAAATAATTATTGATATATAATGATAAAACCGCTAGCAAGTTTTCCGACATTTAGTGTATATATTAGCTGATTGAATCATCTATTCTCATTCTTTTCCCTTTTTATCTCCGATTTAATGAAATAATTACCTGTATTTTAATAGGATTACTGCAGGTTTCAGGTAAGTGTCCATTATTTTATGATCAGCCTATAGTGACCACTTATTGCAATTTATATTACTGTGTTATCTTGCCATAGGATGAATTCGGTAAAAATTTGAGGAAAGTATACGATGTAGAAAACCTAAATCAAGTTGACCGGCAACAGAACTCGAACCCATGTGCCTCGTCAAGTACCACCTTCAAGTCAAAAATGCCAGCCAGTGTTTGGATCAATGTTCTTTGGATAAGCCGTCTGAACACAACACTTGGTAGACAAGACTTTTCCTCACTCTTTCGTTCTTCCTTTTGAAGTTTAAAGGAAAAAAGAGGCCATCTGTCTTCACCCCCTCTGCCTCTAATCAGTAATTCTCTCTAACTAATGAAGAAGTAGATGTCATCAAAATTATGAGCGGAATTCCGTCATTATTTGGAGAGATTGGACATTTTCCCACATTTTAAAAGCCACCTCTGCCCCGTTGTCTTATTTTAAAAAGTCACCTTTTAACCCATTAAGAGAGGATGACTTCTACCGGCGTGAGAAGAGGAAGTCTCAGCGCACGACAGATGTCTTGCATTTCAGAGTTTTGGGGGAAAAGAATGCTGTTTCTGACCAGACGTGTTAATTGTTACTACATAACAGATCGCACCATGTGTTGGTGTTGTGGCACACGCAGGCTACCTCCTTTAATCTTCACAGTGTTTGTCTGGATATAGAGATACGTTGTAAACCTTGTGCTCTGAAGAGAGATTCTACAAGACAAGGTAAGAAAAGGCATGCTTTACTATGAAACTTTACGCGACTCTTCGTTGGATAATCATACGAGAGAGAGTTAGTTCGTAAACAGGAACAGTTAAGTTTTGATACGAGACATTAGAAGTATATTTGCTACTTAGAGTAAATAAATGTTATTATATCTATCTGTCGATAAGATTTATCTACCGATAGTTATTTTGCTATTTCTAGATACGAATCTATCTATACATATCACATAACATTTCGAAGGATATTTTATTTCATGAGAGGATGAAACTTGCGTAATTAGACAACGTGAGATAAATATATAGGCGTACTTTGGTGTCCAAAATGTGTAAATCAAGGGAATAAGAAATGTTTGCCCTGTATTCAAACTGATTGTAAGGAAAACCTAGCCTAATATCATGTTTCTGTCGTGTAAGCAATAGGTAATTCAAGAGTCGGCATACCTCTTAAGTCCTATTTGTGTAGCCGGCCGGGTGGTCGAGCGGTCTGCGGCGGTAGGCTATCGACTCAACGGTCCCGGGTTCGAGTCCTGGCAGGGGCATGGGTGTGGATTTTAACACTTAACAGCTAAAGGCAAATCGTGACGGGCCGAAGTCCAAAGTTACTAAACTGGCCCATATATAAATAAAGTTTACCAAAGTTTTTTCCTATTTGTGTACATGATTTAGATGGTTTCTCATAAGAGAAAAAAAACGTGGACACTGCGCTCGAATCTTGTAATGAAAGTATACTTTGTGTACAGAGCTATTTTAACTTGTAATATTTATTGATTACGTATATATATTGCTTCGAATGGCATGAAAACAAAAATATGTGGGGTGGTGTCTGAGGCTGTTTACAAACCGAATTTACCTTAATATTGGATGTTTGTTGCTTCAGATGGTTAAATAAAGCATAGGAAACGTGAATGAGGCGCATTCGGAACACGTTATGAAAGGAAATATAGCTTAATATCAAGTGTTTGTTGCTTTGAATGTCATACGAAACGGACCCCCCCTTTCGATCCTCTTTTAATATAGACGAACGAGATGATATTTCGTATGATGAACAAAAAATGTCTCAGATGTGCCAAAGTAGTATATAACTTATGTTTTTAGCAGAAACGACTCTATGGAAATAGGAAACGGAACGATTTGGCATCAAACTCACACTTGGGAGGGCCGTATTGAGATATAGGTAACAGGAAAGACATTTTAGCAACTATTTTATATTGAAATTAGTCTTTGCATTGTATTTTATAACGATGTATTTTGGTAAGGACTAATTTGAACGCAATCTACCACTAACAAACACCGTATTTGGTTATGTGGAATACGAAAGATAAATTTTAGCAGGTAGGTTATGTAGAAATCGTCTTTGAACTGACATGTAAAACTAAAAACGCAAGAATAACACCATATTGAACAGTTAATAGCAGAAAGAAGTACTTGGACATGAAAGTGATGATAGCGAGGTGCATGATTGCTTGAATTTGACTAGGTGGAATATTTTTTAATATCGGACATTGAAATACGTATTTGAAGCAGGGAGAAGACTAATGAAACACGAAATGGACTGATTCGGCATAAACAAGGGACGTTTTTCTTTATATTTAGCACGAAATAGACTCGTAGAACTGCATGTCAAATTGACAAATAAAGCTTGTCAGATTAAGGTTGTGCATATTTTTACTGTTTGTTACCAGTTAGTGTATTTTGGAAGCACAGGTAGAAAAAATATAACGAGAAAAGTGTCATTTAAGTACTGCTAACACGTATTTGAGGATAAAATAGCTGATTTACGTAAATCGGACTGCTTTCAAAGACATGGAGGACAATGTAAAAGACCGCAAACGGACATTTGAAATACCTGCAATGTTATTTTTAAGCAGAATCTAGTCTTTGAATTATAATTTCGTGAGTATGTAGCGATTTGGTTTACAAGTTTCGGCGGCAAGACTGTTTGATTAAGAAGGCAAGGAATATTTGAAGTACGCAGAACACATATTTCAAGTACTTTGCATGAAACGAAAGTTAGAAAGGACTGATCGTAACCGAAAAAGTGGTTGAAAGTCAATTTACTCATAATATAAGTAGAAAACTGACAACATGTGGTCTATAGTTACGCTTGTTGCTTAGATTGAACTGTTTTGCATCCGTAATTACAGTGTAGATTACATTCATAGGATATGGATTGACAAATCATATCGTATGGCGATGACAAGAAAACTCGTGATGGTTACGAATTCTATGGCTTCTATTGGTATGGAGATACTTCTTCGTCGTCATCCGATTGATGATGAGCGTCATAATTTGGAGAACCGGTATAAAACAACAGTAACAGATTTTTTAAAAAAAAGTTGCAAAATAAAGTTATATGTGTGTGGGAATGTGAGTGGCACAAGCTGGTTCAAGCATCCTCTGAAACCCAGTTTTATAAGAAATTAGTGTTATGGAATGCAAGATCTCTTACGTCCTAGATATCCCTTTAAAGGAGGACGCACGGAATGCTTTTGTTCCTTATGAATGTGCTGAAGACGATTGTTGAACATATTTGGACGTAAATTTCTTTTATACCTTTGTGATGTCCAAGAAACCTGTCAACAAGAAAAATTAAATTTCATTAAGGGAAAAGCATACCTAACCAGGTTCACTGCAAAGTACTTGTTCATAAATGTCTTGCTATACCCGTTTTGCCATATAATGCACATAAACGTCTGGTCTTTTTGTGTAGATCTTCTATGGAGGACTTGAATATCGGAGAATGTATACATAAAGAAGAACGTTCAATCAAGGGAGTAATTTGTGCCCCTGAACTAACTTGGCTCTGGAGAAATCATATATTATTATTAAAGGTATGAAATCTGCAAAATGCAAATGACTGAGGAACTGCTCATACCGTATGTCGATAGTTTCTTAAAAATGAAACAAGAAGCCAGTGGTTTTCCTAGTAATTGTTCCAATAAAGCGGAAGAACAATAATATATTCATGATTATGAACACTATGAAAGTATTCGTTTTGAGTATAACAAGATCCAAAATAACGTCGGGTTGAGACATTTAAAAAATATTTTTGAATTCATTATTCGTAAAATGAGGACAGTGATGCGATCTTCCACAAACTCGAGTTGTTACTGAACGAGAAAGCGTCCTGGAAGTTTTACGGTCGCCTCACTTGTAAGTTCAACATGTGACTCCTATAGAGCAAAACAAATTACAAGTAACATATAAAGATTGAAAATTCACCTTGCCTTTACTAATGTAGGAGTAGAAGCCTTCATATCCTCGTTGGACAGGGTCCGTTTATATGAATTACTTGAAACTTTAGGTATGAATCGTCTGATTTATTGTGACGCGGACTCAGTTGTATATGTGCAGAGAAAAGATGAGCCATTATTACTACGTACTGGCAATTACTTCGGACAATTGACCAATGAAATAGAAGATGGATGGAAGATGCAAAGCTTTATCGGAATGGGTCCAAAAATTATTCATATCGTAAGAAGAATCTTCTTACTGGTGAAGAGTGTTTACAAAGTTCGTATTATAACTTTGAATCATCAAGCGAAAAAGCAAATAACTTATGACCACTATTACAATTTGGCCACTGAAAAGTATGATAGTCGTCAAACCTTGTGCTAATAGCTTGTGAAAACTAGGATACAAAATCGTTTCCGAAGGACAGTTGAAAACACACCGAATGGTCAATAATAAGCAGTGGAAGCTTAATCCTGCAATAAATCAAGATTATTCTTCTCTTCCCTATAGTTATTTTAACGGTAGAAAATGTACCGTTGACAACCAAACATTTTAAAAATATGAAACAAACTTTTCCAAAGGTAAAGTTTGCACATTATTGAAAACAGAAACTAGAATTTTTTTGTTACGAAAATTTTTTGTGAAAACTTTTTTCTTAAAGTGAAAACAAACTTTTTCTGAAAGTGAGAACCAAAAAATTTTTGTTACGAAAACTTTTTTTGGAAGTAAAAACTTATATTTTGTAGAACAAAAAAATAAAAATCGTTTTGTTACGAAAACTTTTTGTGAAAGTGTGAAATTTCTGTAAGAAGACTTTTATGAAAGTGAAAACTAAACTAATTTTTTTGTTACGAAATTTTTTGTAAATGAAGAAACTACTTTTTTTAACAAAAGTTTTTTTTCTGAAACTAAAACTAAAAAATTGTGATGGCTAAAACTTTCGTAATTTTTAATTAGTATGTAAATATTGACTTTTAAGGTAGTTGTTAATAGGTTTTGAAATAAGATGCAAATCAAATTTCTTGTTAACTTTTTATTATCACACCGTTTTTTCATTGTACAGAAAATATTTAGTATGATTCTTCTTTTTGTATCACTGTTTTGTATTAGTTGTCTCTAAACACAATATTTTATACCACTTGATTTTTTATTGCAGGAGTGTATCACTTGTTTGGAAAAGCATCACTGTTAAAAAGTTTGTAACATCTGTGTAATCACAATATTTTTGTATCACTCGGAAAATGTTAGTCTGCATGTATCTTATGCACAAATAAAGTTCCTTGTTAGTACAAAATCGCTTTGTTTTATTCCTATGCAAACACCAGTCCCAGTGTATATTCAGTTAGAACGAGTTAAGATCTTTCTTACTGCAAGTCCATGGATGCAGTGTATCTTTCAATCATAAGGTTAATCGGATTCTTTGTTTACATTGGAAATCTGGTACCATCTTTTTATACGTAGTGCGAAATTTATACAGCACATCAATAGAACCACTGTGGATTCAGCAAATTTCTGTATATTTGTTCACAAACCGAGGGAGTTGTTAATAAATCCACCATCGGTAATAGAACCATTTCTCTGCCTAAGACAAGATAAAATGTAGTGTATAGGCGGTAACAGCACTATGGCTTAATTTCCCTGCTTAAGTCTACACATTCATGGTTAGAGTCAAAGGGGATATCGTGAAAGCACTGGTCAGAAATTATACTGAAAAGAGGTGTCTATTTTTCAAGACTTGTCAGCACACATTCGAGGGCTACCTTGCAAAAATACTCACAACGAACCATTGTTTCCTGGTTCATTTGAAGCAGACTATGTTACAATAAAGTTCTCTCCGCAATTTGTTGGCTTCATAAATCAGATTATTTTAAATTTAAATGAAGTCATTACCTACTGTGGCAGGTTTATTGTCTTGTGAGATGGGGTTTTGTTTAAAGGAAGGATTAAAATATTACTGGAGCCTACCTGTTATGCAAACCAGCACAACAGGAGCGTATTATAGGTAGCCTAGAAGGTGGTCAACCCTTGTAAAATTTTCCATTTGATATCTGGTAGTTCCAATCACCAAATTCACCTCTGAATGCTTTAGATTAACTCCAATTCTCCTTGAACAGTTCGTATCTTATGAGGTATGCAATCTGGCAGTACTAGTGACCGAGTTTAACTTTCGAGATGTACTCTAAAATGTATATATATGACTGAGGTAATCAAACTAGGTGTCATCATTTTATTAAAGTAAACGAAGATTAGCAACACTTAAAAGTTTTGCGTGAGTTCGCAACTCCTTCCTTGTTCAATTACTCTGCAAATGTTAAACAATATTTTATTAAATTATTCTAAGATAGAAAAACTCTCGACCATGAGATGGAAACACTAGTTTTTCACCAATGTCAGCTGTTCAAGGTTTGAGCTTCCCTTGGCCGAGAATGTGTGATACTTTTAACAGACTCTCTCCCTCCCCTCTTTCCTACTCTTCCTGTTTTCAAAAGCAAACATATGGTCGCAAGCTCTGGCAAAGTATGAACTTCAGGTTGTTCGTGTTTGTGTCTGTTATCTCAAGAGCCTCCACGACAGTTAGCATCTGCGGCACGGGGTCATTTCAGCAGCCCATAACAAGCTCACCAGTTTCCCGTAAATTTAGGGGAAAAGCTTAGCGATATTGCCAAGGATTTTAACGTTGAAGTCAGGTAAGTAAATAAATACCATGATGCTTTTGAACAGAAGCAACAAGTCGGTAACAACTCTATCTTCCTTATATAACAAGTCTACTCTACAAAAGTCGTGCAGAGAGTCTATAGTAATTTTAATCTGCTTCCAATATACATTGGAATAAGTAAACACCGTAAAAACATTGTAGTTATGAATAAAGGCTTCAGGAAAGGTAAGTCAGTACAGATTTGTCAATCCATATAATATAAACCAAATCTACATTGTAATTACGGGTGCAAAACAGTTCAATCTAAGCAACAAGCGTAACTATAGACCACATGTTGTCAGTTTTCTCCTTATGAGTAAATTGGCTTTCAACCACTTTTTCGGCTACGATCAGTCCTTTCTAACTTTCGTTTCATGCAAAGTACTTGAAATATGTGTTCTGCGTACTTCAAATATTGCTTGTTTTCTTATCCAAGCAGTCTTGCCGCCGAAACTTGTAAACAAAATCGCTACATACTCACGAAATTATAATTCAAAGACTAGATTCTGCTTAAAACTCATGTTGAAGGTATTTCAAATGTCCGTTTGCGGTGTTGTATATTGTATGACGTAAATCAGTCATTTCCTCCTCAAATACATGTTACCAGTACATAAATGACACTTTTCTCGTTATATTTTTTTCTACCTGTGCTTCCAAAATACACTAACTGGTAACAAACAGTAAAAATATGCACAACCTTAATTTGACAAGCTTGATTTGTCAATTTGACATGCAGTTCTACGAGTCTATTTCGTGCTAAATATAAAGAAAAACGTCCCTTGTTCATGCCGAATCAGTCCATTTCGTGTTTCATTAGTCTTCTCCCTACTTCAAATACGTATTTCAATGTCCGATATTAAAAAAATATTCCACCTAGTCAAATTCAAGCAATCATGCACCTCGCTATCATCACTTCCATGTCCAAGTACTTCTTTCTGCTATTAACCGTCCAATCGGTGTTATTCTTGTGTTTTCAGTTTTACATGTCAGTTCAAAGACGATTTCTACATAACCTACCTGCTAAAATTTATCTTTCGTATTCCACATAACCAAATACGGTGTTTGTTAGTGGTAGATTGCGTTCAAATTAGTCCTTACCAAAATACATCGTTATAAAATACAATGCAAAGACTAATTTCAATATAAAATAGTTGCTAAAA
>JAGDQP010015966.1:20327-41519 GCA_022664845.1 Lepisma saccharinum | reverse complement strand
TTTTCCTTGTGGGCCTCAGAGCCCCCCTTCCCCCCTGGTTATTAATGCGACCAAAAATACCTTGGTAATGCTAGGGTTAACTTATGAAACTCCTATTGTTAATAGGAAAAAGTGCACGAATATGCTTTTGTTTTCGACTTTCTTTCACTCTATGCTGTTTTCTTATCGTTTGGCCAGAGTGAAAGTTACCTAAAGGCCTTAAACAAAATTAAATTCAATACAATTCTATTTTTGCTTATCGTGATGATATCTTTCAAGGCTTATGCTAGTAGCCATGTGCCACGAAGCTGGTAAAGGCGTGTGGCGTAGCACAATGTCTGCGTTAAAAAATTAAAACTATTTATTGTAACACAGTTTAAGAACGAATGTGCCGTTAGAAAGAAATTATTTTTTTCTGTGATGTAAAAAAGGTAATGGAGTTCTTATTTAGTATAGAGAGGAATTTATTTGCGAGTGCAACTCAAAGTTTTTGGTTTGTATGCGAATCTTATCATAGACTTGCAATCTTCTTTTTTTGAAAACTTTTTTCTTTCCTTGATGTTCTGTAAAGTTAACATATCAAAGAAAATGCGTTTCCAGTTGAAATGTAAATATTGCGTTTGCATTTAAATGAATTTTCAACTTGTTTAATTTTAATGTAAATATTTGTCACTTTAGTACATGTTTGGTAGAAAACAAAGGAAAATTCTAAAATAGACTAAAGTAACTCTTTATAAAGCCTAAAACATTGTTTATAAAATCCTAATAAGCCGATCCCTATTAATAACTAAATTAAATTATTTTCTTACTGAGATCAATTACTTGTGTAAAATATGTTTTTGAATTAAATATGATTACATATGACGATTTATTATCACGACTCGTGGGCCTGCTTTTGGCCATGCCTGATGATGTAAAGGAATTAATTATTATTGCTGTTGAATATTTTGCAGGAACACGATACCCATTGAAAAACACAGTGAATGAAAAAAAAAAGAACAGGACAGGATTGTGTACAAAAACCGTATTTTTTTTCACTTTGAAATTCACGAATTTTATGAAGTGCCGAATAATGTTACAAATTAGTATGACAGGATACAAAAAAAAACCAAAAACAAAAAAAAACCTTCCTCTATTATTGGTGTCTTCTATGGGGAAAACATATGTTTAAAAAAAACTTGATATCTAAAATTATATTTGCAGATCCGAAAAACGCAGAAATGATGTCTGGTAATATTGAAACGATCCGCGTGTACAAACACGTGCCAGACACTCATATACAAACACAGAGTAAAAACATATTTCTACAAGTGTAATACAATGTAAACAAGCATGTTCAATGTAAGCAAATACGTACTATAATAGTAAATAACATAGTAAACTCTAAGCAAACGACAACCGACGATGGCACTGGCATCACAGCAGAGGGAGGTAGCGTCACAGAAGGAGGGACTGGAGGACGTCACCCAAAGCGAGGACTATAAAAAGCCACACATCAAAGCAAGAGGTATCAGTCTCGTCCGGGTGGTCATTCCTCTCCTCCTAGATAGTTCTCAAGAGGCCTGCTCTTGGAATAAACTCCTTCACTACAACCGATCTCAAGAGGCTTGCACTTGGATCAGACTCCTGGCCCTCGCCGAGCTTGTCAGCGGGGCTTTTCTTTTAAGTACCCAGCCATTCGTGGTTGTGCTGACTCTCATTTGTGACGGGACTTCGCCAAAAAGGAGATTGAGTTAGATAAGCTGTAACTTTGTATATACGTTCAGTACCGGACGATCTTTTTGTCAAACTTATATATTTATAATTAAATTGGTTGTGGGCTATACTCGTACAATATTCAGCTCTATCTGGCTTCGTATCGAGACCAAACGATAGCAGATAGGCATAGGAACATTGCGACATGTTGCGAAGCTTGGGTTGGATTTTCAGTTACGGCAGTTACTAATATTTTGTACATTTTTTTAATGTCACCGTGGACAGGATCTTTGCCTAAAGAAAATTAATACACTATAGACTTTTGCAAATTCGGCACTCAGCAGTCCGGCCTCTAGTCGTTCAAGCAGAAATGACGCGCACAACAATGAATTATCATGTGCGACAATCTTGTTAGTTAAACATTTTAAACAATGCTATACATAAGTATTTGAAATTGTGACTTTCTTATAGTGAAGTTCAGTACATATTATGACCTCAAGCAGAAACTCGAAATTTTAGATAAGTTGAACCGAGGCTCTTCACAGAAAGCCATTGCTGTCGCATATCATCATTGCGACAACTAAACATTAGTGACATGTTTCATAGTGAGTGAGACTACTATATATGTACACACTGAACGACTAAATTTTTCTATGTAAATGAATGTACAATGTCTTTGGATTTAATAAAGTACAGTCTGTATAGTCCCTATGTGTTTAAACTAGTAATTTCCGACCCTCTCAATAATCCGGCACTTCCTCGAAACCGGCACCCATATGTGCAAGGAATGGCCGGATTAGCAAGAGTCTAGTGTAGTACTGATATCCGAAATTTGGATGTATTTCAGAATACTTGCAGCTAGTTCATAGGTTATCGAAATAGTTTACGGTGTTTTGTTAAACGAAAAAAAAAGCGTTTGTTGAAATATTTAATTAAAAAAAGTACACGTGTGTAAAACATATTAAATTACTGTATAAAGGGAGAAAAGTTCCAAAATTAGAACGGAACTTCAGATATCATCCCAAAAATGATTTAAAAAAAAACAACAGAAACGACCAATAAATCTAAAAACACTAAAGAATGCATAGTAAATAATAATAATAATAATAAAAATACTTCAGTCTTAGTGAAATTACTTTTATTATAATCTGAATAATACACCAACTCTCAGAAAAGGTGACGACATTTCATAAAATTTCTAGCCCTTGCCATGAAAAACGAGAATTGCTTCGTCGTATCCAGAGACTGCCAAATTACGAAACACCTCCGCACACAACCCACCGTCCTTAATTTTGGGAACCCAATGGTTTGTAACTGCTAGGTGAGCCACTGAGTTGTTTATCAAGAGGACATCCTCGTAGCAAAGTATCTTATTTCAAGCACAAGTAGGACCAGACTAGGGGGATGCTGGAGAGGGCTCCCAGGCGGCCGAACGAGCCCTTTGTTAAATATTTATATTTGTTCTGAGCCCTTTGTTACAATTGTTCGCCAGGAAAAATAAACATACTTATCTATTTTAAGCATGCCCTATCAGAGTCATTTTACTCTTCGCATAGTTCCCATTATTGACTAAAAAGACTGTTCAGTCGCTAAGAAAGAAGCAGAAACATTGCCGTGAATAAATATCTGTATGTTCGCTGCATTTATTCTTATGCGCCACCGTGTTTGTGTGTGTGTCTATGTATGTTTGTCAGTACTTAGTGACTTCTGAAGGAATCTTGCGAGCCCCTTGTAAAATTATTTGGAGCACGCCCCTGAAACAGGCAGAAACGGAACAAATAAGGTAAACAAGTTGGAGCTGTAATTGTACTAACAATCGCAAAGGCTCCGGTCCCTTGATAGCATTTTAGCCACGCAAGCATAAAATTCATAAAACTTGCTGGCAACACTGACAACTGCTATGCTTAGTTAGGTATTGAAAAACTGAAAGTACTTTTCTATTGTGTAGAGTAATGTATATTGTGCTAAGTTAAGCGCATCTAAGGCCAACTGCGAATGGAAGCAATTTAAGTAATTGATTATTAAAAGGAATGGATTTGCAACACTGAACTAATGCAACAGCTGACTGTTCCAGCAGCAAGACCTTTCCAACGACACCTCAAGCATCTCTCTATACCTTGTAGTTCCTGAGATATATTTTAAGCACAGGTTGGCAAAACGGGGTTCATGCGGATGGGAACACGCACAGTATATTGCTGTTGTATCAAATAATATTTAAGCTAAGTTTGGTGCTGCTATGTCCAAAATAATGTAAGCAACTTTGAAAAAAGTAATTTTATGAAAAAAAGTTAGAAAAGAGGTTGGTAACACTGGCAATGGGTTGCTTGGGGATATAGGCGACCTCAGTGTTTTTGTATTGTGTCGATTAATGTTTCTGACAAGCTTGGTGCAGCCGGATCTGACTGAATGGAAGCACTTTGAACAATTATTTTAAAATTAATGGGTTAGCAACACTGAACTACTGCACCAATCAAGACGGTTCTGGCGGCTCTGAGTTAATCTAGTCAAGACCTTTCCAAAGACACCTCACGCACCTCTCTATACTTTGTAGTTCCTGAGATTAAATTTCTGGACACGGAAGGACTGACACCATGAGCAAGAATAAAATGTTCCTTTTGCTATAACTTTGTTGTCAAGGGACCTAAAATTATAGATCTGTTCGTAAATGAAAGTTTTGGAGTTTCTTGTAGAGCCCGCCAATTTTCTCTGTGAACGAAGTTCTAGTTTGGCCTAGTTTTTAGTTTACCTTTTGAACTGAGCTTTCGCGCTTTCCATTTTCCTGGAGGAGCAAATTTTGTATCCTGTAATGAGGCGCTGTATAAATGAAAATATAATATTTCTGTACGAAAGAAACACCGCTGCTGGAAGTTGCATGTGCAGTTTTCCGAACTCGCATAATGTGTGAACGTGAAATGGTTCAACACAAATGTTTTTGAAACATCTCAGATAAACTGGAAAATGTCCGTCTGAGTGCTGATTTATAATTCTTACGAATGCAACTTTTGATATTTCTTGACCAAAAATCGTTTTTCATGGAAATGTCAATCAACAGGACACGGAAGGACTTGAAATGGGCATTTCATCCGTAAGCTATCCTGTGTCCACTGCCGTTTCTCCAAACGTACAGTTCCGTTAATGCATAGATTGCTTTGAACTCACGACTGAGATGGCTCGCTAAACCTAGTATTACAGTTTCGACCTGAAGTAATTTTTTTCTGTTCAGTGTGGCAGGTTTTTGGTATTTGTAGTAAAGACAGATGTTGATTGAAAGCCTCACAACCTAGCAAGGTCTCTACCATCTATGAGGGCCTCTTGTGTTTTCAAAGTTGGTAGAGGGATGCAGTATTGTTTGTACCGTACGGTCGTACGCAGGAGAACAAACTCAAACAAACGCGGCTGGTGTTCGTGAATGTCTGTCTCTTTTTTCTCAATCTCCCTCCTGTGGAAGATAAAAGATGCTTCACTAAACCTGATTTGGCAAAGGCCTAGTAATTTCTGGGACCATTGGAGCAAGACGCTTGTCGGGTACTCTTTAGCAAACAAACCATTTGTCAATTGAGTGACCCAGTGGAATAAGAACACACGCCATATCCCAACTAAACTGACTTTTTATGTAAAGCAAATAGCTTATGGCATCTAGTGTCGCCTCCCGTTATAACTGTGACTGTGGAAGGTGGCAGCTTTGTACTAAAATAAATCGAAATATGTCATTCCTAAAGAAGACGCTTTTTGCCAATGGAAAATGGACAAAGTTTAGTGCAGTCAAGCCAGATGTATTAAGGTTGATCATAGTGTTTACAACAAATACTCTCGCAATGACATGGGAGTGCATCTGAAAATAAGCCTGCATCGACCAAACTTTGCCACTGAAATACCCAAAGGGACGAAAAATCAAAGTTTCCAAGTACACTGATCCCACCTACTCTCAGTTTTGCATAAACTTGAAAAGTGACAGTTTCACCATTAATGAACAGGAAACAGAAGATATCGATGCCGAGTTGGATTATGAAAATAAGGTTGGTTTAAGCAGGTTTACGCCCTGAAATGAGGAGTAGCTACAGTGCAAAATGGGCGCAATTGCTATATCCCAATGACAACTGACTGTTTACTTTAGAGAGATAGCTTATGTAATCTAGTGCCTCCATCCGTAATGAATGTGCCTATGGTATTGATTTTAGTGCCAAAAAACACATGTTACAAGCACAGTCCTTACGAGGTGAGACACTAAACGGCAAAAGCTGTCTATCTGAAGTAAAAAGTCAGTTCTCATTGCTACGTGGCCTCAAATGTTTTGTGATTTTTTTGAAGCCTAATGTGTACTAATGTAATACCCTTTAAAATATAGAGTTTCATTCCTGAACAATGAATACCTTAAGAAAATGGTTCCCCAATGGTGGTGTCACAGTACGCCAACGTGCTGATAACGTATTTTACTCACTTCGCACCAACGGGAGGGGACTTTTTCTAGGTGTTAATAAAATATAGCTTTTTGTACTTTGCTGCTATATTGAGACTTGACGATTGCTAACTCTGCTTATTGTACAGTACAACTATGCAATTTCCAGAACTGTGTTAAATGCCGAAACTCAGAGACGTCTTTTATACGATATAAGTCTGTATCATCTTTATGTACGCTGCAAAAACTGTATCTTTGAAGAGTGGATACAAAATGCCGATTCTTTGCCTCCTAGTTCTTGGAGGGAACAGATTAATTTAAAAAAAAAAAAGCGTTGGTAAAATATTAATCCCTGTGTCCATCACTGCCTCTGAAAAATAGGCGGTATAATGTACCCACAATTTTTGAGAATCAGTGAATATTTTACCTTCGTTTTTTAACTTTTAATCTGTTCCCTTCCAAGAACTGGGAGGAAAAGAACCGCCCCCTCTAAACCCGACCCTGGGTGCGACACTGCCTCTCAAAATTGTTTCTACTAAATTGGAATTTTGTACCCAGAAGTCAAAGGTACTATTTTTACAGTGTAGATCGTATTCGAAAGGATAAACTTTGGTTTAAACTAGGGGTGGCGAACTTCTTTGTATATGAAGGCCAATATATGATGAGTAGTAGGATCACCAGCCGTCATCAGAAATAATGGATATAACTAATCTATCGATCGGAAAGTCTGAGGTTGAAACCAATAGCTAAAATGAAAACTCACATAATTTAAAACAGTTTTTATTTTCGCGCGGAATGCACACAATAACATGGCGGGGCGCGGGCCATCTGTTTGCAATACCATGGTTACACGTCCCAAGCCTTTCTGAGAAATAGTATTCCTCAGTTTTCGGTTTAGTAAAAAAGTCAGGATCACTATTCTAGGTACAATACTAATATTGTCTTGTGGCTTCGCATAATTCGTAGAAAATTTTAGTGTGGATAGTCAGCGTAAGCTGAGCTTGAATCCGTACCACCTGCCAAGTGCTAGAACTGACCTCTGCCAATAGGTTACAAGGATACGTTTCCGATCATCTAGAAATGAATATGTTTAAATTTGTTACTTCATTTTCACGTCACTGGGAATCTGAGCTCACCTTCAGAACATTTGTTTAGACCTAGTTATATTTCAAAAAAGAGAATTTATTTGGACCTTGGTTCATCGTGGTTATTACCATTTTTTTAAACAAAGTGAATCAATTTTCTTTATGTGTCTGTGTTTCCAGCCAGACGTGGTTGAAATATGGGATTCTCATGACGATGTTGCTTCACAGTATTGCAAACGCATTTTCGTTCTTCATTTTACATAATATGTTGAAATTGGAATTTTATGAGCTTTCGGGCTTTGTTGCTAGTTGTTTCTATTAAACGACTGCAAACACAGTTTCCCAAGTGAAACACGTATTCTGATTGGAGTAAAAGTAACAAAAATTTAGTTTGGATCAAAATTTAATATTTAATTTGTTTATATTGTCTGTACGTCGCCATTATGGAAACAGATATCTATGTCTACCCTTATATCAACATTATTAAACTTTTAAGTTGATACTTAGTTACAGACTTGCAAATACGTATTTCAGAATTACTGGTATATTTTTTTTCTTTCAATCCCATGCTTCAGACACTGAACTGCACCAATATTTCACCTCTGGATACTACCGAATGTAGGGATTTTTGTAATATTTATCTCTTTTTAATATGTATTTTATATGTGTAACTAATAAATTTATTGTCCTTACAATTTGTCGCCTACGTGTACTCAAGGCGAACATTGATCGTTTGGTATTTACTACGCTCCTTTGCATTTCTCTGAAGTCAGTGATACATGAAACAAGTAAGATGCAGTAAATTAACAATCCCCAAAAACATTCAGAACAAAAGTAGCCCTTTTCTTTGGCAAAGTAAAACTATGTTTCCTTGTTTTAACATCTAAATAAAAGCTCTTGCAATCAAGTAAATAGAAACATTTTTTTTTCTCCCAGAGATTAAAGCAAAGCGTGTAGGAGTTGCACAGGTAGTGTTTTAGTTTTAGCGTGAAACAGATGATTGTGTTTTCCCCCAATCTTTCCTTATATAATACCCAGAAAATACTAATTCTTAGAGACAGTTTATTAAATTCACAGGGAAAACTAGGAGAAGACTTTACAGCTGCAATTAGTAGAGTAGAATTCAGTGTTTGTGTACCTTTTATTTGATATTGGATAGGGAAAGATATGGTAAAAGGGATGTTTTTAACAAAGAATGATGAATTTCAACCGCAGAAGAAGAAAATGTATTAAACGTTTGCAGATGAGAGGAATCTGTTTGGTAACTGAAAATAAATGAAATAAAGCTTACAATAACTAACAATGTGTTGTAAAGAACACAGAATCATATAGTATAGTTATTTTTTTAAATGACTGTTGGAGGGAAGGAAAATATAGAAAATATCAAACTTACTTAGACTGGAAAACAATAGATCGTCCTTGAATTATTTGGCACTCTGGTAAAAAAGGATGAGCACACAGTATGAATGGCGCATAGGGTGGCGGGATGTGTGAAAGAGAGTATATGAGTGACAAAAGAGACTTTTCCAAGAAGGAAGAAGTCTTTTGACGAATTTATGAACAAAGAATCAATGAACAAACAACTCATGAAAACGCACGAATTAAATCACTTGTATCCTGTAACCACAGAAGAATGTTTAACAAGTCTTAAGATCTTCGTATATGGAAAATTTTGTTCAGTCTCAATTTTGAGCACTTAAAGTATTTTGAGTATTTTGTCTTTTGTATGCGGATTATAATGAGAAGGCGTCATTACACACTGACATGTCTGGTAAATTTACACTGTTCCATCTTAGGAATGCCAGAAAAAGATGGTTGCAGCATACGATTCGTCATCATCACTAATACGTGATGTTGAACCTAGTCTACTATTGAACCTAGTAAAGGATTACCATCTGCGGTTTAGTCATGAATCGCTGACGATAATGATTCCAAAACTTCCACCTGAAAAGTCTATTGATCAATCAACACATTATCATCTGAAAACGTAAGTCCACTTACTATGCTGAATTCGTCAGTCAGCACAAGAGGAAAGGGAACCAGTTCAACAGTGGCAGTAACAATAATCTCCTCATCTCCATATAATGATATTCTTGGATGAAATTTCCAACGTTTAACGTTCCTACAACGATCGAGAAAGCAGTCACTCAGCTTACCAGAAGGAAGAGGGACATCAACAAAGCATCAACTTCTGGAGTAGCTACACAGGAGAAAAAAAATAAGCCAAATTAAAAGATCAAGAAAAAAATATATTCTTTATTGTGCAAAGATTCTTATACCCCTTTGATTCAAGAGGGGGATCCAGTTTATGGGATGTCACAGTCATAGATGGAGTTACTTATCTTGTTCAGATACAACTGACGATGTTTACTACTGTTCTCAGTGCGATGAATCAGACTGATCAGAAAGTCCCATTTTTGAAACTTTACTGCCCCAACTGTCTCCTAAGATGTGAAAATTATAATGATTTCTTAAAAAAAAAATGTGTATTAATTTTGTTATGCTTTTAAATGGGCAACACTTAAGAACACTGAAGAAACATGCCCGAATTTCAATTTTCTTTCTTAATAATAACTAATACCGGTACATTTGTCTCCGAAAGTGTAGCGACATTGGAAACTTTCACCTAATCAGATATATGTTTCAACATTGATTTCCAATGAAGAGAAAAAGGATCAAAATTAGCAGTTGGACAAACTATGTACATATACTTGGCAGAAATGGGTATAATGTAAAATCTTGCTAATTCTCTAACAGGTGTAATTTCATAACATATTCATCGTTTTTGTGAAGTGATCTGCTATTTAAGAAGCTCAGTCTTCAAAATATCAAGAAAAACTATTATTATATACATCGGCACAAATACAATCAATTTATTTTCAAATTAACGCCTAAATATGATATGTCAAATAATTAGATCATAGCCTGTTCTCCCGACACTTTTAAAACTAATTACCGTACCTTCTGAATTAACTCTCATTCATTATTTTTTTTTAAAAAATCAGTTGTTTGCACATATTTTTACTATCTAACGATTGATAGTACTTTAGCAAAAATAGCTTGTAAAAGGAAACGTGAGGTTCCCTTGTGAGTAAATATAGTTAATATTTGGAGATAGATCGAAGACGTTAAGTTGCTTCGACTGCAATGGTGGTCGAATGCATCAAGTTCCAATTCCGACTCTGATGATAATGTAAAGTATTAATAAGGACAATATTCTCTTATGATGAATTTGTGATGTTTCATAAATTGTTCATAATGAAGTTAGTAACAAATTAAATTACAGTCGTGATCAGAAAATTGAATTTTATGTTTCTAATTCAGTACATAATCCGTGTTCTTTGATGTCTAAATAGATAGTTCCAATTTTCAACTGAATTGGTAAAAGAGGAATATAGTGCCTCCCAACTTTTCTGAATAAATCATCATAGTTCATGTAACAATATTAAGGACCTTTTTACTATCAAATAACTGGGCATATCATACAGAGAGCAGAATGGAAAACTCAGATACAGTAGTGTTTACAACTATGTTTAAATCTCTCTCTCTCTGTTTCTACTTCACTCTATGCGTATCTGTTTGACTCATTCAGTAAATTCATTTCTGTCGGATGGAGTTCCTGCAGTTACAGGAACCAGACATTGCTTCCACTTCGTTTGACGGGAAAACGAGTGCAAAAAGCTACAAAGCGAGTCATAGACGTTATTTGAGTGAAATCTAAAGTTGTATTTTTTTGTGTGTGTTGTTCCTGATGCAGGACACTAGATATATTCCTTGTTTCGTAATCACGTTTCTGTGCAATTGAACAAATGTACTCTAGATATTATTTGTACTCCTTAGTTGTTTGTATCCGTTGTATTAATATATGTGCACATATGGAAGTTTGGCGAGTCATCATACTACACATCTTTTAGTAATCTCTTGCAATTAATGCACATATTATTTATTTTAGGTTATGTTGTATTTTTTTTCTTCATTTGGAAAATAGAACGTAAACATTCTGTTCGATTGCTACATTACCACGGTTATATTTAAGTTACGAGGGTCGTTCAGTAAGTCCTTAGAAAATCCAAGAGATGGCACTCGTAGAATCGAAAGTGGTTTGCTCTTAGTAAGCGTCATCTGTCACTAAACTGCGGTTAAAGTTTCAGCTATATCTATCACATGGCTTCATTTCCATAGCAACAAACTTTCGTTTATATAGAAAGAAAAATGAGTTTCATGTGGTGATTAAATGCTTATATTTAAAAGGCAACACCGAAGAGATCAAAGCCGAGTTGAATGAAGTTCATGGCAAATCTGCTTTTGTGTTTACGACTGTTTACAATCGGGTAAATGAGTTTAAACGTGGCTGTACATCCACAAATGATGAATATCGTTCCGGACGTCCAGTGGAAGTGACTTCCTCGGAAATAGTTGACAAAATTTACGATATGGTTTTGAGTGATCGACGAATCAAAGTGCGCGAAATAGTTGAGACTACAAGCATATCACAAGGTACAGTGTTTTCAATTTTACACGAAAAATTAGGTGCGAAAAAAAATCTTGGCAAGATGGGTGCTGCGTTTGTTCTCAGTGGAGTGGAGAAACACCTGCACAGTTTCGATGGCGAAATATTATGGAGTTAAAGTTCGAATCATTACTACATCCTACGTATTCACAATATTTGCCCCCCAGTGACTGTTTTATTTCCAAACTTGAAGAAAATGGTTCGGCGCAAATAGATTCACGTCGAACGAGGAGGTTATCACCCACACAGATGCCTCTTTTGAGGACCTTCCGAAATCCTATCTTTTGAACGGCTTAAAAAAGTTAGAGAAACTCTGGGAAAAGTGTATCGAGCTAAAAGAAGATTATGTTGAAAATTAAAAACACCTACCTCAAATAATTTCTTTTTCTTTTTCTAAGAACTTATTGCCCTCGTAGTTATATATTTCCCATATTTCGCAATACCAATTCATACGAGTATTATTGGCCTGAGCTAAAATTGACTAGGTCCTAAATATTTTTAAAAAATCGATACATATTGATCATTTTCAATGAATTTACATTACAAAATAGTAGCTGTTTTGATTTAATTTTTCTTTTTTTTCTATTATTCCTGCTCTAGCGAGATTTTCAAGTACGAAAGGTTATTACTGTCAATCAACAATTTCCATTTCTCTCTCTCTCTCTACCTTTGTCTTATTTATGTATATTCTTGGTTAATGTTGTGTACTAAAAGATGCGTAAGCTTTCGTTTAGTATAGGACTACTCTTGAGCGATAACTGGATGAGTGCCTATACAAATTTGTACTGACCTCAAAATATAATATATTGATAATAAAAAGTGTTAATAATAAGTTTCGTAATGTCAAAATATTGCTATGGTTTTGTAATTTCGAAAATAAAGTGTTTAGTTTGAATCCATATACGTTTAAAAAATAAATGACTCTGGCAGAGATTATTTTAAACACTGAACTTCAACTTATTAACTTTTCGTACAAATTTTGTACAGATCGTTTATGAGAAACATAGATTTCGACGAGTATGTTATTGGTGACCTCACGACATTTTATCATACTAAAAGATTAGAAATTCATACACTGACGTTAAAATCTGAACTTTGCCCCTAGCAGGAAGCTACATATTTTTTTTTGTGTTTGCTTACGAATTGCACATCGAACGCATTATTGCAACACTACGGACCTAAGGTTTTCTAGGATAATTCCAAACCAGTTCGTTCAATGTGCCCTAGTAGGTATTGAATCTCAGACTCCTTGACTAAAAGGCATTGAATGAAACCCAGCTAACGGGAACGCAAATATAGTCAGAAGAAACTAAAAGTAGTAAAGAAGTTTCTTCAATGGCTCTCTAATTTCCTTCCACTTCTAAGAATAACATAGCTATCACCTAAAGAAAGAACTCAATTCTGCTTGAACCAGTTTCTCTGTAGAAGTAATGTTAGAGTTTCCAGGTTGCTACAATCATGTTTATGATGATATTAATGTAACGCCACTATGAATTACATATTATCTTTATATTCAGCATTTCCAGTCGGTTTAAACATTTGAATGTTAATATCGTAGTTTTTAGTATAATCACCTACTAGATATAAATGTATAAGCATAATAAACGTATTTATGTTAAGCGTTATCCAAGAAATGTTGCCATACTTACGTTGAAGAAACATCTTTCGTTAATGTTGGCTCGTTGTATATTTTATTGTAGCCGTATCCTTTTACTGACATTCAGTATAAAATAGTTTATCAGTTTACTTATGCGTATAATATAACATAACTAATAAGAAATTTATCTTTTATAAACTCTGAACTCTTTGACCTTGCATCCTGTATAGGACGTTGCTCTGCGCGGTGGCTTTCTTTCAAATAAAGGGGAGTGTTACGTGGTCAGCGTAAAAGCCATCATCGCTTTATCCACCGTTTGGGACTACAGATTTATATTTCTTAATTCAAGTAGTTCCTTAGTTGGGCTCACAATTCTGGACCAACACCAAAATTGAAAGCGCACACTTGGAACCAACCTCGGGACAGCTCACACTGGAAGAGAGAACGTAAAGAATGTGATCGAGCAGGAATTTTTCCTAACATTTTTTAGCTGCGATCGCGCCAGTTGGAGGAGCTGAGCTGTAGGCACGTAAACATGGCCGGTACAATCGATGCTCCCGCCAAGTGCTAGTTGCTTAGTGGTTTTCTTCAAGCAGAAGTGAATAGTGCAACACAAATTCACCGAAGAATGAGCCGTGTATGCGGTGAAAACTTTATGAGCGGTGGTGTTGTGAGTGATTGGTGCAGAAAATTTAATGGCGGGCGAACTGACGTTCACGATGAAGGGGGACAAGGACGCGAGTCTGTCGCAACCGAAGACCTTGTGCATCGAGTGAACCAAGTGGTGCATCAGAAGCGAAGATTTGTCATAAGTGAATTACGTGTAGACTTTCCTCAAGTGTCGAGGTAATCTCTTTACACCATCGTCGTCGAACAGTTACATTACAATAAACTGTGTGCTCAATGGCTTCCAAATATGTCTCACGACTACAAAACTCACCGAATGGCGTCAGCGCTGACGTTCCTCATCCGTTATCATACTGAAGGTGAGGGTGTCATGCAATCAGTTGTTACTGGAGATGAGACCTGGATTCAGTACGTCACCCCAGAAACAAAACAGTAGTCAAAACAATGGATGCACACACACTCACCAAACAAATCGAAGAAGTTCAAGTAAACCTTCAACAACAGAAATGTCATGGCTACGGCCTTTTGTGACCACAGAGGTGTGTTGCTTGTTGACTTTTTGAAACCGGGGACTACCGTCAATGATATTGTTTAATGTCGGACTTTCGGACGACTGCCAAAAGAAAAGAAGAAGAGGAATGCTGAATGGTGGAATTGTCTGCCTCCATGACAACGCCCGCCCTCAAGTGCAGCTGTACCAGTTTCAATGGGACGTGTTTGAGCACCCAGCGTATATCCCCGAGTTAGCGCCGAGTTATTTTCATCTCTTTCCTGAATTGAAGAACTGGCTTGGAGGCCAAAACTTACAGACTAATGAGGAACTCCGAAATACCTTCAGGCTAATCTCACATCGCTGACGTCAACGTTTTTCGCAGAGGGAATCGGAAAGCTCGTTCACCGATATGATAAATGCCTGAATCGTCACGGCAATTATGTAGAAAAGTAACCATGTATGTACCTTACTTTTAGTAATAAATTCATATTGTTCTTTACTCTTGTATTTTTTATAGTCCATCGGAGGTTGAAAAAAAACACCCCTCCTAAATAAAATAATTATTGATAATGATAATATAGTCTTATGGTTCTGATCTTTCCCTACAGCCTGATGTCAACAGAGTCGAACTAGAAATGACATAATACTAGTTCGTAATAATTATTCCTTATTATTTTTTTAACACCAAAAAGCGCGGAGTGCGAGCTGCGCATTCCGGAATACGGTCCGAAAGCGTCGTTATCAGGCACTAGCATTGTTCATTCCTAATTCATTTGGATTGATACCAGGTGGAAGGAAAAACATCTAGTTGAGACTCACAATGTATAATTATTGTCTCTATGATTTGTTGATTAACTAAGGAATTATGATAATCTTTTGAGCAACTGGACCCTGGTAGTAACCAAAGTTTATCTCAAGATTACCAGAGACTCTGTATTGTACATCCTGTCAATTTGGGCTTGAATTGAGGAAACCAGGAATCGACAAAGAAATCAGGATGGCAGTGTGAGTTCAATTTCAACCTACACGACTCTAAGAGCCACAGTTGCTACTAGACTACAAGAATTGGAAGCGTGTGAAGCATGGAACTAACGGGTGGCCTAATCTGTTTTATCACTACTACTTTGGCTAAATTGCTTTCACTGACCACTGCTACAACTGATGAAAAGCAGCTCCTACTTCCTTGCCTACTACTTTTCTCCGAACTTTGCGAAAGGTATGAACAACAGCAAACCGATGAAAAAGCCATGTGCAAGCTGTTATTTTATTTTCTATTTATAGGAATCATTCGAAGAAGGAAATATCGGCTGCTTGATGCCACAGGTTTCACTGATGTGTGTGTCATAAAGCAATGCTCCATAAAGAACAATGACAAGCCCTTGCCAGCATGTGCCTGCTTAGCTTTGTGGCTACCGCATCAAACAGCTAATCCGGTTACCAGGGTTCGATTCTCGGAGGAGTGGTTTTATTTCTTTTTCAGAAAAATTAGTTTCTTTCTTTTTATACGTATACGCTTTTTCAAATTATATAAAATTCACTAACCAATGATCTGGTTTGGTTAGGTTAGGTTAAGTTAGGTTCGGTGTTTTTTTAAAATATTTTTTTAGTTCACAATGATTCGTGGTGTTCTCAAATCTTGGAACGTTAATTTAACTCATTTCCCGACGTCATACAATGATGAAATTTTGTACAGCGACAGAAGTTGGATGCAAATACAATATTCCATTGTTATTTTTATATTATTTTAAAAGCATATTAAATATTTAGTTTTAATATGGACTTCTTCATCCTAAAATAAATACTAGTCTGCAACGATCTTGGGTTTGACTGGTTCCAGAACACTTTAGGATTTGAGTCACAAAACATTAGCTTGAGAAAAGGTATCCGGACACTGAAATAACTAAAAATAAAATAATAATAAAAACACTTTTTAAAGACATACTCTTCTTTCACCAACAGAAACCAACACGACAGTACTTTCCTAATATTTCGTTTCATTATACCATATAATAATATTATGTGCTCCTGTGTTTGCGACAGAAAAAAGTAAATTTGGGTTTCTCAAAGCGATAATTACCCAGTCCTTGTGGTCCAGGTGGTAATGTCGCGGGCTAGGATCGGTCATTAGTAGGTATTCGGGTTTGAAACCCGCAGCGCAGTGGTAGAGCGTTGGCTTAGGATTCGGAAGGTCGTAGGCTCAATCCTAGCCACCGACCGTCTTCACTGAGTTTTGAGAGGGTTTCCTGTCACACCAGAAAAATGCCGGATGGTACCTTCAACTTACACCTTCCCGCATCCTTTCGTTTCCTCTATCCCGGTCCGAGTCATAGATGCCTGAAGGCCATAAATAAAATTTTCGAATTCGAAACCCGCAGCCGAAGTTTCCTAGGGCTTCCCTGAGATTCATCAGGGGCATGCCACGACGTTAAGTAATTCTTTGGCTGATACTTTCCTTATGTTCTACGTAACTCATCCCGACTTGAGCCGAAGATGTCAAAAGCTCATAAATATATTTAATCCCAAGTAATTATCAGGTAATAAATATTTTTATTCGCCTGTTGTACAGACGAAGTAATTTCAACTAACTGTTAACTCTTTATCATATTTGTATCAATTATTCGCGAAGAGAATATGTAACTGAATCTCCAAAAGCTCCGATAATTATATAGAATAGTTTTCCGATAGTTATCATATGAACTACTCTACATAGTACTAACGGCAGTCTATCACTCTACTACCCAGCTAACAAGCTACAGATATATAAGTTAGTATAATCTTTTACACTGATTTTTAAGTTGGGAACAAATAACACTCATTTTGTAAGGCTTTTCCTAAACTGTTCTTTTTAACTGCTATTTTTCACAGGTATTTTAAAATAGAAGTTACTGCTATAACTGATAAAAAAAAGTAGCCGTCTCGCCCATCACTACTAATATCAACTTATCCTATGCACAGTGTGTTGGATTGATGGGACAAAAGTCTATGTTACATCATCCAGCGCCACCCAGCTCTGCGGACAAGTTTCAACTTCCTTGCCGTATTTCTCAATACATGCAAAATGTAACATATGTTTGTTCGTGCATACGCTTCAATTCTAGATGTTAACCGCTACGTGGAATTTCTCGAATCAATGTGGCGTTAAGTTACTTCAAACACAACAAAAAGTGGAACTGCAAAGGGCGTATGAAAATCTTTTTTGTAACATTTATTATGTTTGATTGATCTCTTTATTTTACTTCCAATAGCTGTGGAACGTTTCGGTGGCTCAACTGGCATCATTATCAGCATTAAGAACCAGCTACAGTTACAAAAAGAAAGAATAAACTAACAACTGACAGAAGAAAATAGTTGTTTAAGAGATTGTACGAGTACAAAATAAATAATCATTACTGTTTAATGGTTGATCATGATCTCAATGGGGCATCAAAACTTTTCACATTGCAGGTAGAAATGAAAATAAATGAGAAGATGTATGAGAGAAACAACTACTAATAATCGCAAAGACTCCGGTCTCTTGATACTATCTTAGACACACGAATGCTCATTTTTATATAAAGCTACAATTATAATTGGGTGCTTAAAGAAGGAAACACCCATTGTATTTTCCTATTATGTCGGCTAATGGTCATGCCAAGTTTGGTGCGTATACCTGTAATGTATGGAAGCAAATTGATAGCTTGAATATTTAATTTCTAAAATGACTGGCAATACTGATAACTGCGACGTCTGTTCCAGTAGTTCTGAACTAGTCTATACTAGCCATGAACTTTTCAACGATACATCAACTATCTCTCTCTATACCTTGTGGTTCATGAGATATATATTTTGACACTGGTTGGCAACACTGACAACTAGGTTACTAAGAGGCGGGGTCACTCATAGCTTTTTTCTATTGTGTCGAATATCTGCCAATTTTGGTGCAGGTAGGTCTAACGGAATGGAGGCAATTTGAACAATTGAATTTTAAAAAAATGATTTTCAACTCTGACCCACTAAACCAATCAATACCGTTCGGGTGGTTTTGCCCTTGCATTACAGAGACCTCTCCAACAACATTTCAACTACCTTCGTAGCCCTAGTAATTCCCGAGTTGAATGTTCTGGAAAAAACTGACACATTGGGAATATAAAGCTTGTATCAAGGGACCTAAAACAGCCGTAATATCTGCCGAAGCAAAAACAAAATAAACAATGTGTTTCAAATAAGATAAGATCTTGGCGGAAAAGGAAGAAGGAAGTGGCTGTATGTTTGTTATAAGTGGTTATAAGGTTGTTGTAAGAGAACATGGTGGAAAAGAGTGATGTAGCTACTTCCTATGTGACTGAATATTTGTAATCTCATCGGATGCAGTTCTACTTGAGGTCAAATAACTGTTTAATAATGGAAACGTTATCATAGTCTATATTCATGTATCATAACACTTCACATCTGTTTAATTTAATGACTGGAAATTAATTTGTTGAGTGCAATCTAAACATTCTCGACTATAATTTCTCGTAATTGCAGCTTAGTTATCAGAAATTAATTATTGAAGCGAATCCAATTACATTGAATTAACTAGACACTCAATTACCAGTCTCTTCAAATGAAAACGTTAGCATGAAATAATTGCACAGAAAGTTTCTCATGTAAATAAAAGTTAAACACGTATTAAATGATGTAGATTCAGTAATTTTATTTGTTCTCATGCACTCACTCTCAATATTTACGGTTGTCAGGTACTGGCATCTCTTATAATGTGATATCAAGATTTGGACCGACCAAGGTAGTCGTGGAAAATTTTATTTGTAAAATAGATTTAATTCTAAAATTCAAGATCCGTAAGCGTTGGTTCAAAAAGTACTTCAGATAATTTTGAAAGCGGTTTAGACTCTTGGTCCCCGTTTCCTAGTACTATATCTATGATTTTTGTATAATTAGTTCATATTGTTTTATAAATATGTCAATGATATGTTAATTTATTTTACAATACAAATTTTGTAAATGTTTACTATTTTTGACAGTCTTGAGTTGTTAAATACAGTATAAATGCTATTTAATCATAGGCATTGAATTGATTGAGGGAAGATGTCACATATTTTGGCCAGGAGCCATTGTGAAGTAATTAAATGAAACAGAATAACAACATTTTGCAAGAATATATATTTAACTTTCGTGCTCTAACTGACAGAAGCTACGTGCATACACAACGGATATATGATCCTTTAAACTGACCTATCACAATTTGCATCTTACCCCAAACATCAGTGTAAGATGCTCACTCATTTTGGGGGAAGATGCCTAATACTACATTATAACTAAGATATAAGACCATAATAATGAAATTAAACATATAAACTTCATGGTTACACTATCTGTAACATGACTAGAATACACGAACAAGTATGGAAGTATTTCGATCATTTCAGAAAATATTTGCTACAATGACATTACGTCGACATGTGCTTGAGAATGCAGACTTCTCTCGCTTATGTGTTAATGAATGATACATCAGTTTAATGCAGCAATAACTTCATGTTTTGTGTGAAATAAGAAAATAGTTCTTTAACATATGACATATTCTATTGAACATGCACCGAGCAGCCGTAGCTCAGTTAGTAGAGATTTGGCTTCGGATTCAATAGGTCCTGGGTTCGATCGGTGGGTGGATAGCTGGAAACGTGGCGCACATCGACCGCGAATGGGACCAGTTCTGACAGAAAAGTGAGCGTTACCGGTCTTGGCAGTAAAGTGAGCGTAACATCATCAGGAAATATCACAATTGTGAAACCCTGATTCTAAAGAACAGTTGTATCACATTTTCCGAATTATAGCTGGAAACTGATAGGCCTGTTCTTCAGAATCAGATTTATTACAATAGTGATGCCACACTTGCCTGCCAGAACTGGTCCCATTCGCGGTCGACGTGTGGCTGGCTACGTTTCAAACTATCAGTCCAGGTGTAAACCTTTTTCTGTGGTAGTGCACCTTCACCACACAGTAGCCTTCTATAAATAAATGCCCACAGTTGATGCACTCTCTTTCCATAGAAACCGGAATGTTCATTACGCATTTGCACCAATGACTTTTCAAATTTCTTTATGTAAACATGCATTGTATACCTTCCAATAATCGATTGCACTAATCTTTTCAAAAAATCTACGGTATATTAAGTTTTTACTACCGGGTATGACATAGTTGTAGAATTGCTCTAATATACGGTAATTTAATGTTTGTTATATAAAAATGAACTGACATTTATTTCTAAAATTTCATCTTCATTTTACCTCCTTCCTTGATTTGTGTTTATTTTCTGAAATATTTTATTTCTATTTTTTAGGTAAGTTGTTCCCATGTGTCAGCATTGCTTAAACGATTGAATCACAGACTATTGTAGTACGTTGAAACCAATAGCCTTTAAAATGTGAGTACATATGATTTGAACTTTTTTACAGTATAATCATGTGACAATTTTCAAGCGTAATTTTGATTTATATAACTACATGCAAATGATATATCTGTGCTGTGATGAATATCTAAAAAGATGACAATGTATGTTTCGTAATTCCTTGTATAGTACATTTTATGTTCAAATTATAACTTAATTTACCGGTATGCAGGGAGAAGGGGGAAGGGTATGCAGGAATTCACAGCAACAGTGAACAAAATTGAATCCCCATATACCAGTGCGTTGATGACATCAGCTGGAAGATTTTTGCGGAAAACTTTAAATCATAAAATAAAGATAGTAAAAGAAGTTAAACTTGAGCAAGATCCGAGTATAAACTTCAGAGGTCAGGAATATCGAAACTCTCCTAGCGCTACTCTGTG